>VYZP01008172.1:1571-41317 GCA_013400635.1 Hypocryptadius cinnamomeus | reverse complement strand
ACAGCAGCTGAACTGACAGCAGTGTGGATGGCCCTCCTTATCACCCCTCTTCCCAGTAAATTTGTGTACATGGGCTCCTAACTCGGAGGAGGGTCGCCATCCCACTTCCTCGTGAGGTCACTCAGGAGGAACCGGAGTTGCACACAGCGTGTGTCTGAGTGCCCTTGATGGCCAAGGCCCTGACCTGTGGGGACGGGGAGAGAGACAGGTTTTCTGCAAAAGTCAGAGCCAGTGGGATGCTCTCTCCACAGCTGATATATTCAAGCCTGGTCTGCCCATCGTCTCCAGGCAGATGGAATATAACACTGGTGAATTTCAATCAACCCTTCTGCACTTGCTCATGTACAGTGGCCATCAGCATCTTTGGAGAAGTGGTTGTCATCCAGGTCACTGTAGGGACTTTCAAGCACTGCTAGTAGTCTCACATACTGGATGCCCTCTTCAATGGTAGTGGCAGCAATCTGCTTGCCAGACTGGTGGCTGCAATGTTTCAGCATATTTTGAAGTCTGGCCAGGTTTCAGTGCCGGTCATTTCTCTCACTTCCTCTTCTTTTTGCCTGCTGGAGGACCAGCTGCCTGATCAGATCCTTCTTCCTCCTGCTGCTGTACTAATTGCTGGTATGGACCCATTGACCTCTGCATCCAGTGATTCTTTTTGACTGCTAAGGTAATTACTGTAGTTGGGGCTTGGGTCCCTGTCTTATCCATGGTGTTGCCATATGTGGTTTAGATCCCTGTCTCGACCACATTCCACTGGTGGTGCTGAAGGGAGGCTCAGGAAGCACAAGGAAAGCCCCAGTGTAGTGCCAAGAGCTGCTGGGTTTCATTGGAGCGGGCAAGGCACCCTTCCATCAAGTGCCAGTTCAACACACATGCAGAGGTGCAAGATCACAGGCTATGGGAGGTGATAACCCCGCCAGGCAGCCACCAAGTCCTCCCACACACCATGCAGGCACCCAGGGATCAGTGGCCTAAAGCCTTGTCACCTCTCTGGCAAACTGGTTCCCCATAACACCAGACCAAAAGTAGTTCCTATGCAAATGACAAGAAGATGACATTAGTCAAGCAGCTTAGATAAGGATGTGGTGAGGACCTCTGGAGAGGAAGGCAGGCACATCAGTCCCGGAGGGGAGGAGAGGGGTGCGATCCCTCAGCTCTCCACAGGACAGCCCTCCTGGCACAGGAGCAGTGCCCGTGCCAGGGCCAAGGCAGGGCTGCTGCTTTTATCAGAATGCTTCCAGGCACGGCAAAACACAGAGATAAGCACTGCAGCAAGGGGAGCTGAAAGCAGCGACAGCCGAGCCCGAGGCTCTGTTACACTGTAAATCAAGCGAGCCCTGTGAGCCCCGCAGAAGCCTGCCAATTATCAGCTACGGCAGCTACAGTACGCCCAGATCAAAACTGGCTTTATCTTGTGCCCAAGTAAAAGGACTGGTGGGTTGATCTTGGCTGGTTTCCAGACATCCACCTGGATGCTTTCTCACCCCCTCTCCTCAATTGGACAGGGGGAGAAAATAAGGTTAAAAAACACCTCAAGGATCAAAGAGAGTTTAATAAAAAAAAAGCAAAAGCTGTGCATGCGACCAAAGCAAAATGAGGAATTAATTCCCTGCTTCCCATCAGCAGGCAGATGTCCAACTACACCCTGGGAAGGAGAGCCTCAGCACGCATAACAGTGGCTTGGGAAGACAAGCACCATAATCCTGCTTTCCCTGAGCTTCTCTTAAAAGAGATGTGCAGCCTCTCCTTTGTGTGCTGTTTGCTCTGTGGGTTGGATCAGAGGGTTGGGAAGTGTGATCTGCGGAGCCCTTGGCAGGGACCATGCAGTGAAGGAGTATCTTACTTCATGAGTGTGCTGGGGGCAGGGGTGTACCTCTGCAGCCCAGAAGGTCTCTGCTGGAAGGAGATTTAGCACGGAGGGTACCTGACTCTTGTATTGGGCCACATGAACACTTTACACCTGGGGAAATGTTCCCTGCAGAGCTGGTGGCCAGCACCTTGTAGCGTGGGTGAGGCAACCTCTGTGCCTAGATTGGTTTGTTCAGCTCTCCAGTTGCTCTTAAGGGACTTCTTTGGTGTTTATGTCCAAGTCCAGAGCTCATGTCATCCCCAGATGGACTTTCCTGTTCAGGTCAGCTAACTAGGTGGAGGTGTGTCGTGGATCATACCCAGGACTGCTGCACATAGATCAGTCAGTGCAAATTATTTGGATCTGCATATGCCAGGATGTTCCACAACACAGCTCAGGAACTGTATCTCGAAGGAAAAGAGGCACATCTGTACTGGAAAAGAGGCACATCTGCATCCTTTTCATATTGCCAGCCCTGACTGGCAAGAACTGCTTGCAAAGGCAGTCCCACAGTCTGGAGGGAATCTGGCATCAGGGAGCATGTGATGAACCAGAAATTGTCCCTTGAGGCCAAAGAGCACCAGAGGAGTTGCTGGTGAATCCTGAGCAGTGATACAGCAGGAATACATTCCTTCTGGAAACACTGCTACAAGTACATTGCATAATGCTTGCTGAGCTCTCCCTCCAGGTTGCCATGAGGAGAAAATGTTGGTGTTTAATGCAGGCAGCTACTTAGCTGGGGACTGGGGTAGGACAAGTGTCAAGGGTCTGTGCCAGGAACTCTGCTCTTGGGAAAGCAGCCAGAGATGCTGGAGGAAATGAATCACCAGTGGCAGCTCTGGGACTGCAGACTAAATGAGTTTAATGCAGGGTGCAAACAGAACAAGGCTGATCCCTGCACAGGGTTTGGTAATAAGCCCATGATAATCTATGCTTTTTGAGGTACATTTTTCAGAGGGCTGTGGAGTGTTTAATTTGGTTTTATACAGCGTGCTCTACATGTAATTGGGGTTTGAGTCTGTGTATTTGATTTCAGAAGTCCAGCAGTAGAAAGAAGGGGGTGTCCTGACTTTTCCACTGGACTATGGGACTAGATTTCCACATGGACAATTCCTGGACACATTTTCAAAGCACCCAGCAGTTTGAGCTCTTCTGAAAATTTCCCCAGTTTTTTTTTTTGCAGCCCATGTGGGATACAAACTTTTTTGAAAGACTGGCTCCAGAGAATAACTTCTGGTTTTCAGTGGTTTAATTTAGCCACATCCTTTTTCTTCATGAATATTGCAGGAAGATTTCTGTGACAACCACAAACAAAACACAGAAATTCAGCATCCTGCCAATCTGTGTGCTGAAGCCTCTGCTTCACCCTCACAAAGTGTGCTGGAACTATGGTACACAATTTCTCCCACCTTCAGCTGAGTCACCTTATAATGGTGGCGGAAGGCTAAAACACCAAATTCTGGCAAGAAGGTTACAAGGGCTACTTACTGGGACATCCAAAAAGATGCCTCAATATAGGCAGGACAATGTGTTTTTTCCTCCATTCTCAAAGGACAGACTGAAACAGCTCTGCTGAACTTTTTGAAAGCTGAGGTGTGGTGTGGAAACATTTGGCAGCTGCAGTTAAAAAGCCCTGAAACTCACAACTGTGGTGTGGACTGAGTAGAGGACATCTGGACTTGTCAGGGGCATTGGACTAGATGATCTTTAAAGGTCCCTTCCAATCCAAACCATTCTGAGTCTGTGCTTGTACCGTGGACAGTGTAGGGTGACCCTAAGTTTTGGTTCCTCATGTTAAAGTATGACCAGACTTTGCAAAAGTTCGACACCACTGGGGTTCAGCAGAGGAGGGAAGTTCAGACGGGTGTCACCAGTGCAGGGTGTGCAATGTGCAATAGGTGACATCCTTAATGTCTTCGCACCTGTTTCTCCATGCGGATTGCCGTGGGCTGTCCTGCCCTCTAGTGCCTGCAGCGCCCGCTCCTCTGGCCTCTCTCCGCTCCCCCGCGTACACGCTCACTCACTCAATGGATGATGCTGCGGCTCTGAGCAGGGAACAGGAACTGGAAACCCCCGTGGCCTCCCCTGTGCCATGATGAGTGCAGAGCCAAACTGGAGGAGAAGCCCTGTGAAAAAGTGAAAGGCTTCTTATCAAATTCACAGAGGAGGCAGACTTCTTATCAAACACAAAGTCCAAACTATTTCCTTCCAGCTGACATATCCAGGAGTGCAATTTTCCTCGATGCTCAAAAGAACCTGCAGCTGACAACTTCTGCAGCAGCCAGGCATCCTGTAGCACCCATGCCTGGCTGTGCAGCCCCACGTGCAGTCAGGGCTGTGTGCCAGACCCATGTGCTGGGGAGCAGCAGCCCCTCTGGAAGCCAAGACCCACATCCAACCACCTACCTGCATTTCTGTGTCTCCTCAGCTCTGGGGTGATGGATCACATAATCACTGTCTCTTTTTCTAAAGCATCTTGAGGGTCTGAATGACTTCTTTTTGATTTTGGACTAAGGGGTGGCAGCACATAGGCTTTCTGAAGAGGATGTCCCTATCCCTCTCCATGTTCCTGCCCTTGGGTTCATGAATTTCTGGCTCACAGTGTTCTGCTTTATCTAAGTGTCTCTGAATACTTTGTAACACTCTTAAGGTGCCTCTAACTGGTGAAGATGGGAAAACACCTTTGCCAGTCACTCCATTTTGTCCAAGGCAGACCCTGCTGGTGGCTGCCCTACAAAATGAAGGGCATAGGAAGAGGGCAGAGGCTGCAGTGCCTCAGCTNCGCTCCCGCTGGAAGTGCAGAAGGAGATGAATGACAAGGTGCGCTGAACTCACCGAGCAGCCGCTCCCTCTGGGGCAATTCAGAGCCATCCATAGGGATCCATCCCACTGCCATTGCAGCAGCTGAACAGAACAGCACCCCTGGGCCTTGGGGGTGCCCCTCAGCTCAGGTGTCCCTCAGCCTGCGATGGGATGGGATGGGCCAGGCTGCCCCTCACCTCGCCTCCTCTGAGCAAAAGCAGCAGCCGCCCTGCAGCCCCTAAAGTCACAGCGCAGCTCCTGCAGACTTTGCATGTGGAGGGCAAGGGGCACCCATGGCCACTGTCACCCCCGGGCCCTCGGGCAGCGAGGCCAAAGCTGTGGCTGATGGTGTTATGTCTGTATTGTCTGCAGCATCAGGCCTTATCCCCCATGGTGGACTCACTCTTGGACTTTAAGCCAGGATTTTGGCAGAAGCCACCCTGTTCTGTGCTGTCCTTCTTACAAAGACAGCAGGCAGGGTGAGGAAAGAATCTTCCATATGTCTTGACTGAAATGGGCTGTTTTCTGTGTGCAGGTGACCGTGTTGGTGGAGTTCCTCATAAACAACTGCTTGGAAATATTTGATGGGGACATTGCCTTCCCTACCTGTCCCTTGGCTGAGGAGTCACCAGAGCATACAGACAGCTCCACAGGTATGAGAAGGGACTGGGGATGTCACCAACTGGGCCAAATGATTGAATTCGATATGTGAATATATCTGTGGAAACACAGAGAGTTGCTGACAGTTCAAAATGTTAATGAAGGGTTTTTCTACAGGAATGCTTTCCAGAAGTTCAAAATTACAACACTCACAATCCAGGCTTCAATCCCAATGTTAAATATCTGATTGAAGCACGTTTTGTTACGGACGTGCTGAGACTTCAAGACTCTTTCTGGCAGGCTTAAAGGAGAGGACCATTCTCCCAGCCTAACAGATCTAGAGGTCTTTATTTTGTCACTGCTTCTCAGGAGGAACAGGCTATGAAAAGAAGGACACATTTTCAGTATAGCTGATATCCTATCTTTGTCCTTTTCTGCACTTGCCTTATCAAAGTTAACTGATTCAAGAACTGTTTGTTCTTCAAGGTGAGATGAAACTTGAAGGTTTAGATTCTGGCTTCAAAAATCTATGGTGTGAAACATCCTCTCAAGAACCATTTTCAGAAGAGCAGAACACATTACAGAGAATGTGACATCACAACATGCACAGATGCATCGTATATGATTTTAGTTGTGTTTTGAGTTTTGGGTTTTGTTTCCTTTCACTGTTCATTTACTGGATAATGTTTACCTTACTGAATTGTCAAGTTTAAAAATCACAGGAAAGTCCTGCAGTTTTGCTTTCTAGAGCTGAATTCAGAAGAGCAGCAAGTGAGGTGCACACAGGGAGTGAAAAGGTGCTTTTCTGAAGAGATAACCCTCTCCACTTTTCACCCAAGAAGAAAGCAGAGTACATGTGGCCATGCAAATAGGAAAAGGAGAGATACAGTTCCCCAGCCACTGTCAAAACAAGTCTCCTGTATCAACAAAGCTTCTGATGCAAAACTGAGCCAAAATCAGAAAGGAACTTCTCCTCAGAGAAGGTATTGAACAAAAAAGTCTTCAATTTACACCATGAGGTTAAGTGCAAAATTAAGGAAGATGTGTCTCCGTGTGCACTGGTTCTGCTGCTTTCAGCTAAGAACTACATCGCTGAGAAACGCTGTCCTCTACAAAAGGTGTCCAGCCCAAGAAGGGGCTGGGAACACAGAAACAGGGTCCAGAGAAGTGCTCAGCTTCTCCCTGGCAGTCTCCACAGGGGCTGTGGGAAAGTGTGTGGTTTGTCAGTCCAGCCCACTCACCACTTAACCCCCAGCAGCACTCATGATTCTCTCTGCCTTAGCTGACACTGGTCCCCCACCCACAGCTGCTGAATTGCTGCCATGTTCATTGATTCAGAAGGGCTGTGAGATCTGGAACACTTACAAGGCTCTATGTAGCTAACAGTAACAAAACCAGGTGTTTATCAACTGCTTTTCAGGCACACTGAATATTTTGGTGGCTTCCTCGGTTCCAGTGTTTCCCACCACCAAAAGATCCCATGCTATACACAGATCTGCTTGGTGTTTGCTCCCGGCACGGAGCATGGTTACCATGTGGTTTTGTCGGAAAGAAATACACTTTGGGAAATACATCCTTGTCAAAAATACTTCATTTGGGATGAGCCATTCAAACTCCTACACAACCTTTAAAAAGATTTGAAATTACTTTGCTGTCTGTCGCCACCAGATGTCAGTGATAACACTAGGCAGAGCACCTTTACCTGTGATTAGAGCCTTCCCTCAAAGGCAGGCTTGCACACTCACACATTTATTGCCCACAGTCTGCACCATGGCCGTGGGTGGTTGACGTTGCAGACATTACTTTAGCATTTGTCATGCAGAGGTTATTCAGTGTGAAGCCCTTCTTGGCATCCATCCTGCTTATCACACACTTTGGGTTGTATAATATTTTTCTCCAGGATCTCTCCAGACTGGATTGGCACAGGCTTAGGGACTGGGCTTCCCTAAATGTACAGCTGTGGCAGTGACCAGGAGACCAGTGTCAGGCTTACCGATGCACCTGGCAAGGTACCAAAAAACAAGTTTTCCATAGTTCAAGGTAAAAATCAAAAACGTGAAAATTGAAATGGTGATAAAATTCTACCGTTGGGCTTGGACCAAAATGGTTCTAATGGGCAACAGAGGATTAGGATAATCTTTAGAGAAAAAATCAAGGAGATTGATGTGGCTGCTACTGAGGGGCTGCTAGCAGCCACCCTCTCCCCCTTGCCCAGGGCAGATGGAGCAGACAGACCCAGCTAGGGTGGGCCTGGGGGCTGATAGGGAGCTGAGAAATGACTGTCAGAAAGCTGAGAAATTACCAGCAGGAAAGCTATCATCACATCTGCCTCTTCAGCCCTGACAGAGTCTCACACAGGTGCCTCGGCAGGCAATGGAGCAAAGGCTACTGTTCCTAAAGGTCTTCAGAGTGTTGTCTGCCAAATGTGCTGACCTAGCAGGGTAGATCCCAGTCTGAGAGTGGAATATCAGGAATGACACCATTCAAGGACTTGATCCACACCCCACACCCTCAAAAGGATCCACTGGACCTCACTGGACCACCCAGATACGTGACCTCAAAGGCAGGCCCTGCCTTGCACCCATCTTGGGCTAGAACTATTCAGTGATAATCAAGGCAGCTCTTACTTAGATGGAAAAGCTCCCTTGGAAAGTGTCACCCCCTCTGTGGGAGGCTAAAAATCAGAAGCAATGAGATGTAACCACCAACAAATCCACTCAGCAGTTTGAGGTTCAACAGGTTTGAGTGTGTTAAACTGAGTGTCTATAGTCAGATTGTTTGAGGTCAAAATTAGGCTAGCACAGCACAGACACGTTCTAAAGGTGAAATGTTCCTCTGTAAACTCTGGGGTTTATGTCACAGTAATTCGTACTGTGCTCTACGTTTCATTTATCATTAATTCCTAAAACGATCCTAATAGATGTCATCTCTCTGAAACTAGAATTTTCCATGCTCACCCCACCTGCTTGCTAGTATTTGAGAACAATTGCTCTGTTTCTTTTGGTGACACACAAGATGGGAGTCAAAGGCTGGCAGTGAAAATTTGGTTAAGGTATTGAAGTCAATGGGACCAGGGCTTTACAACAGTTTTGTTTTCATGAGAATGGAGACTCTTATCATGACATCATATAAATCAGTCTTATTATGGCTTATTTTATCTGGTTTAAAATAAATAAAAAGGACATTAAGGTGTGGCATGTGAGAACTGTAAATATGTTAGCTTCTTTAGTGGAATATTAAATATCAGTTTTAGGGATTACTCATTACTGGATGTCCTCTCATACCTTTACAAGAGACTTAGCATCACCAGGAGGGTTGCTGTGGATATTTGCAAAAAGATTCAAGCCACTGAATGCTGCCTGTAATATTTATTTTAGGAATTATCCAAGGGACAACTGTCAACTGGAAGATTTTAATTTCTGCCATTTCTACCTTGTGTTTTATTGGCTGGAAAATTTAATTAGAGGGTGTTGAGTTGTAGTATTTAAATTACGTGACACTATTTTTATTCTTAAATTGTTGTAAGAAAAATTAATTATTTATACCAATTGCAATAATTCAGTAATATTGGTTTATGGAAGGTCAAGAACACTTGGAGAGAAATTCCAAAGTTTGTACATCACTGCTAATCTTCACATAACATTAAAAGTGTTGTTCGGAGAGTCCCTGTCCTCACCTACCTGAAGTGGTATGAACAACTCACAAGTAGAGAAAAGAAAGAACATTTGGTTATATCTAGAAAGACAGGCTCCTGACTTCATATCACTTTCCTTTTTTTTAAAGTAGAATGTGAAGAGTTTGTTTGGATTTTTATGTTGTGGAAATTGTCAAGAGACCACAAGGTCAGCCTAAGGTATTTTAGCGAATGTTGCTTGGGATTTCACCTCCCACCTGCTATAGTATGGGTGGAGGGCACTTGTGGAAAGTTTTGTGAAAACTTACATGTAGATAT
Source organism: Hypocryptadius cinnamomeus (assembly GCA_013400635.1). Classification (NCBI taxonomy): domain Eukaryota; kingdom Metazoa; phylum Chordata; class Aves; order Passeriformes; family Zosteropidae; genus Hypocryptadius; species Hypocryptadius cinnamomeus. The sequence continues at coordinate 32,114 of VYZP01008172.1, read as the reverse complement.
TTTTCCTCTAGCATCATTCATATGAGTGCCATTTTTACATCACTAGAATTTACAAATACATCCAAGCCTGTAAATGATACCCACACTTCAAAATCTGTACTTAAGAAAAAAAAAAGTGGCATGAAAATATTACTACACTGTAAAAATTACCTTGCAATAAATTTGTATAATATATTAGAATAGGAGAGCCAATTCTCTTAACCCTAAAATATATGCAATCTGTGTTCTTTTGTCAACACCTAATGGTTATGTTTGATAAAAACCCTCATAAATCTGTTTCCATACCCCCTAAATGAAATATTTGTTTAATGATAACAGCAGCATGGGCACCAGGAATGCTTATTTGATGAAAAATATTTCTTCACACGGATAAGGTGTACCCAAGTTTAAAACAAAAATATTATAATGGCCATTCCCAAGACACCTTTTGCAAGTGACTCTTGGTGAAAGGACATGACTGGGCTCTGCAGTCAGCCTGGCAGTCACATTCCTTCGGCTGAGTGGGAATTATTTAAGTTTGCTCTAACTTAAAGATAGCAGTGGCAACAGAATTTACTTAGGAGCCAGACAGGCTCCTATGCCAATAAAATTGCACTGCACTGACCCAGAGAGGGCATCTTGCTAGTAGACAGATCAGTGGTTGGGCAGGTTCTGCTGCATTTCCTTCCACTTGCCCCAAAACAATTGCACAAAGCAGCATTAGAATCGTGCAGCAGGGACAAGCTGACAAATGGGCAGGGAGCTGGGGGGTACTAAAGGGTACAAGAGTTGTGCCTGACAGGTGACAGCTGGCCCTGGGCTCTCTGCTGGGTAGCAGAGACAAGTAAATGTCCTGAGGCTGGAGAAGTGAGGTTACTCCAGGGTCTCCAGGGTGAACAGCCTTGCAAGCTGCCTGCCAAACCCTCATACAACCAAAGGTTAAGGAAAAAGAGAAAGCTCCAGCGTGGGTTTACCTGATCCCCATGGGCCCATGCTCTCCACGGGGCTGGGGAGCCACCTCTGCCAACATTCTTCTTCTTACAGCACAGTGCTTGTGCCTGAGGTCTCCTGGCAGACCAAATGAAGATCAAATGAAGAGCAAAAATATCATTCACTAAAATGTAAAAATTACAAATCCAAATTAATGTATTTTCATGTATATAACTGCCCAAATGACAGGCACTGTCTAGTTCTGGTTAGTGGAAAACACAGACAGAATGAAAATGTTATATATGTGCCTGTAAATCAGCACTGTCTGGAAACATACCAGTAAATAAAAATAAGTATTTCTCCTGGAAAATTAAAAAAAAAATTAATTTATTTTTCTTTCCTTATGCCTGTGTGGCACCCCCTCTGTACCTTTAGGCAACTTATCAAAGATTTCCTCTTCCAAAGAGCCTCAGCTACTGCGCCACTCCAAGAAAACATTGCTGCCCTCCAAATGCTATTGAGACACAAGATCTCCTGCCATCCCAGGCATGGGTGACTTGCAGTCCCTAGAAAAGTACTGATGAACTGCTCCGTGGGAACACACCTACACCCCGTGCCTGGGCTGCAGGAGCTGCCTGGCCTTGCAGACAGTACAGGGCTGTAGCAGTGTCTGTGGGAATGGACTGGATGAGCTGATGGAAAACTAAAAGGGAATCTAAGTCAGGTGTTGTTCAGGAGCTGAAATATCACAGGAATCAGGAGAGCTCTTCCCTAGTACTTTGAGAACTTTGCATGAGCTTAAGAGGTGCCACAGCAATGTGGGACTTGAGACTGGAAAACCCATCAACCACAGGGATGCAGTGCCAGTGCCCCTGACCTCTCCATTCTCCCTGTGTGACTTCAGACTTGGGACTTTTGGACACCTACTAGCAGTCTGAGGTTCATTAAAAAGTTACTGGGAAGTACAGACGGTTGCTATGGAAGTGCAGACAATGTGGTGTAAATGTATGTTGAGTGTGGGGCGGGTGGAATAATTGTTCTGCAGCCCTTTTTTTGGGCTGAAGCCCAATCCCTGTTGCTGGTTCTGTGGGACTGAGCTCCTTATTCCATCCCTTCCAGGCCTGTGTCCTCCAACTAAAGAATAAATTCAGTTTTACTGTCTTTATTTACAGCATCTGCTAATTGACTTCTGGAGAAAAGTGCTATACAAAGCCCAAGGTAGTTTCATGTTTAAGCAGCTTTTGAAGAACGACATCCTCATGAAACAGCTGTCTCTGAGGGGCTGCTAAAGCCACATTCTGCATGGTCATCAGCAACAGAGATGGCAGTCATGTAAAAGAACATGACTTCTCAGCAGGATGGCCTTGCATGGTCAATCTGTGAGCAGCTGCTGTCTCCCATTCCATATGCAGCCTCTCACTGATCCACCATCAATCAGCAGAGCAATGGGAACACAGGTGAGACAAACAGGAAGAACAACAGCTCTACCGTTTGGCTTTTGCCCACATCCATCGTGAGCTGGATCCTTGTACATGTGGGAAGTTGTGCCTCCAACCCAAGAGCCATACACTGCTATAAAATCCAATCCATATGAAAAGCATACTCCTCAGCAGAAACAGGTCCTCTTTTCACCTCTCCTTAGGGAAACGGCCTTCCCTCAGGTAATTCCCCCCTGCCTTATGACTGACACACTGGATTTCCACTATGTTTAGAAAAGCACATGAGAGTCTATAGAGGTTCTCCAGCCTTGACAGGAAAGGAGTCTTTTCAGGAGACCTGTGCCTGAATATTGTTCAATACCATGGGATGATCATGCTCCTTTTCTCCACATGATCTCAGGGCACTTCCACTCCTGAGCTCTAAAATTTGTCTTGTTTTTGGAAAAAAAAAAACCCTGCAAACATTCATATGCCCAAACTGACTCTTAAACAGAAAGTGTAGGTGGCAATCCACCTCCTTGCAGCACAAGGCTGGAACAGGAGCTCCCCATGGGCCCTCAGCCAGGCTCAGGCAGAGGTGGGGGGCTGGCACCACTCAGCCCCCCACACCATTTCTGCTACACTGGCACCTCATCCTTGCTCTCACCCTTCAGTGTCAGCAGGCTCACAAGGTCTGGTCCCATGCCCTAGATGATAAATACAAGCCCTTGCAGATGTGGAGTGTGGAATTTGTAACTGTTTAGGCAGGTATTGCTGGTATTTTAATCACTTTCTCAAATGGCCCATCTGTCTCATTCTGCCAGCACATGAGGACTGGAGCTCCACAGTTTCTTACTTCGAGTGTTTAAACAAGCAGCAAGCCTTTTGGCTTGTGGCCACCTTCAGAAAGACAGATTATTAATATTTATTTATATCAAATAATTAACTAGGAAATACAGGCACGGACCAGAGCTCAGCTTGATAATGTGGTATTATACAAACACACAGTGAAGCAACCTTCCATCCCTCAATCGAAGTAACAGGCAGGAAAGAACAAGAGAGGTACAAAACATAAAGAAAGAGCATTTCTGTGTCACAAAGATTTATTGCAAGAATTGCTGTCAATGACTTATTAAAGATTGTGGGAAAAAACCCATGTTAAATGTAGGGATGACTGTGCTGGGTCAGAACAGCAGCATTTCAAGTCCAGTCCAGGACTACCTCCCGAGCAGCCAACAGTAATTGCCTAATGACAGCATGAGCACAGGGGAGGATGCTCTCCAAAATGCTTCCACAGGATGAGGATTTGCACCTCAAAGAGTCCCTGAATCAGAGGTGTTTGTGCTGAACATCCCTGTGTAGATTTTTCTTCCGTGATCACGCTTAATTGCTTTTTTAACTGCTTCCTGACATCCTGTAGCAGTAACTTCCAAGATCTGTTCTGTGTGAAGAGGTACCTTCTTTTGAACCTGCCACCTCATATTTTCATTTGACCATCACTCTTCTCCCCCAGCTGTTATGCTAAGCATCTCAGTAAATACCTCTCCTTGAATCCAGCGGCAACTAAAAAAAGAGAATAAACTTCCTATTTAGAGAATTCAGCTGTATGAAATCATATATATGTGTGTGTGTGTATAAAAATTATGTAAGATACTCTTCCCCAACAGAAAATGAATATTCTTTAATATCTTACCAAGGTCTCACCAAAAAAAAGGCAAAAAAGATACCAAAAAACTACACAAAACCAAACAAAAAACCACAAAACCGAACAGACGACAACAAAAAACTCAACCCCAAATCCAAACCCAGTGATCCTACAGCAGATAGCTTATCTGAGAGTAGCAAAGGACTATGTCCAAGAAGTAGGGTGAGAACAGGTGCAATTGCACAGTGCAGACCAAGAACACATGTTGGGAGCATGTCCACAAAACCAGCACAGCTCAAGCAAGTAGGGACACATCTTTGAAGGGGTCCACAGCACTTACAGCCCCTGTAATCTTGAATAAAGTCAGGAACATGGTATATTTTTAACATTTTCCGTATCATATCTTTTTTAAAAAGGCACACATCTTCAAATAGGAAGCCTTCATTCTGAGTCATTTCAGTTCTGCTCTGTTCACCTCCTGGTGATGCATCCCCATCTTTCCCAGCTGGAAAGGGGATAAAAAGGAAAGCCCACCTTAGGTTTCTCCATGGGTGTGTTTGGGTTTACGCATTCATCGCGCGTGTCTGTATGGGCTGGGGAGCTGCAGGCAGGGCAGGCCTGTGTCCTCCCAGCATCATCCCACCCAGAAAGGGCCGGGCCCTGTGCTATCTCTGCAGCCTTCTCCCGTGGCACCAGGGCTCAGACTAATGCAGGAGAGATGGAAGAGCGCGGGCCAAGGCGATAAGCTTTATCAGCCCGCTTCCTTCATTGGGAACAGGCAGCCTCGGGTCTCAAACAGATGCTGTTTTAAAAAAGCACACACAGGACACGGCTGCCAGGACAGGTCTGGGTGTTTCACGACGGCGTGGCACCGGCTCCCCTCGGCTGCTGCAGAGGCAGGTGAAGCTCACGCTTTGAAGGGAGGAACGAACCAAGACCTGCAGGAAGAGTCAGCGAGTCCTTGAGGGAGGACAAAGTGACAAAGCCAGGCACCAAGGGCCCCGNCCGGGGGGGCACGGGCGGCGCCCCGCGGGCTCCGTGCGCATGCCCGGGCACCGGCACCGGGCCGGGGGGCTGCTCCGGACAGCCCCGAGGGGTCTCCTGTCGCCTCCTGCCCCGCTGGAGCGGGGGACGCGCGGCGCGTCCCTGCCCGAGCCCCTCTGCCACCTCCGGGCGCTGGCGCTGCCCGCTGAGGGTGGCGCGGCCGGGGGAGCTCCCGCCCGCTGCTGCTGGGGAGGGGAGCGGCGCCCGAGGGTGGGATTGGCAGGGGCGTGCTTCAGGCCGTGCTTCAGGCCGTGCATCCCTAGGCGGACCTGCAGAGCGGGAGGACATCGGCAGTCGCTTGTCTCTGTCTCGGGCAGCGCAGCGATGAAAGGCTGGCAGGGGCAGCTGGGCTCGGGTGTGAGTCTGATGGGAGCTGGTGTGAGGGAGCAGTGGCACCAGGCACAGCTGCCTTTGGTGTTGGTCTGACTGTGAGAGTGTGCTATGGCAAATGGCACCCTGACACCAGCAAAAGGAACGGGCAGGGAGCGGCCAGCTTGGGTCAATCTCTAGGTGTAGGGGCTGCCTTCATAGAATCAACTGAGTTGGGAAAGAGCTCTGAGGTCATTGAGCACAGCCTGTGACCGAACACAACCTTGTCAACTAGACCACGGCAATAAGTGACACATCCAGTCTTTCCTTAAAACCCAGGGACGGTGACCACCAGTCTCCCTGGGCAGCCTATTCCAGTGTCTAATTACCCCTTCTGTGAAGAAATTCCTCCTAATGTCCATCCTAAACCTCCTCTGGCACAGTTTAAGACTATGTCCTCTTGTCCTGTCACTAGGGTCTGGGAGAAGAGACCAACCCTCACCTGGCTACAACTTCCTTTCAGGGAATCATAGTGAGTGATAAGGCCTCCTCTGAGCCTCATCTTCTCCAGGCTAAACAACCCCACCTCCCACCAGCCATAGGACTTGTGTTGCAGATCCTTCACCAGCTTTGTTGCCCTTTTCTGGACCTTAAAATACCTTAATTCAGTTTTGCTGATTTGGAGCTCTAGCTAGAAGCATCCTCACATCTCCAGTCCTCCATGACAGGATGGCACAGAGTCTGATGACTCAGGTCACTGCAGATTTTTTTTCTTTTTTTTTTTTTTTGCATATAGCATGAGTGCTTTGTAAACATTTAACAAATGGGCTGAATGTTACCAGGACTCAGTGCCATACAAAAATAGCCTCCAGAACACCTCGCCCATAAAAGCCATGTGTGACTTTTATTTGTAGAGACAGTGTGTGATGATGGGTGAGATACATGTTTTTTGGCAGCTGCAGTCCCTCAGGTCTCCAGTAGGCCTGGTGGATACATCGATGCACACGTGAGAGGAGGGTCAGAAAACTCCATGGGGAAAGGTGAAAGAGCAGACTGCCATTTCATGTGGTTGAGGAGCTCCACAGTAAGTGGTGTCAAGATCCAACTGCCCAGTATTGCTACACGAATGCGGAAGTTTCTCCAGTCCACCAAACTGTTCAGCTAAGACAGTGCTTCAGGAAAGGTGTAATTATTGGCTTGGCAAATGTAGCATGGGACAGAATAAGCTGTGCAAATTGCCTTCCTTAAGTCTTACAGGAGTCATCATCCCTGAAGTTCTTGGATGTAACTCTCAGGAGAATGCAGAAATCAAGCCACGTGGAGCTGGGTGTCCGAAATCCCCAGTTTTCTACAGCCAGTAGAAAAAATTGCTCCCAGCATCTTCTTGGAGCAATACAGGTTGGAAAAGCATCAATATTGGCATAGCCCTGAAACAGTCATTTGTGTTAGCCCTTCATCACCCATGGGATTTTGTCTGCGCAGGCAAGATCTGTGTTAATATGGGGCCTGAGCCAAAAGACTCCTGGGCAGTTTCTGCCAGATCATGGGTCTATCACACACTCAGCATGCAGACAGGGAATGACATCTTACATTCCTTGTCTACTAGCAGCTGTAGCAAATAATCAATTCGTTGCACTTTGAACAATTTGGTTCACACCTTCTCCTGACTTAGACTACATTTCTGGCAAGTGGATTGCAATACATAAACTTTGCAGAAACTGTTTCTGTTTGTCCATGTCCTGTTGTAGGGTTTCAGAACCCATTTATGTTATGGCTTTAAAGTTATTTCCAAGTGTACTGAATTGTTTAAACTAAAGATTATGCTACTGTTTGCCTGGCAGTGCGTTGTAATGTCTAAAGAACAATCCTGGCTATGTCTTTTGTCGATATATTTAGAAGTATATCATTCTTGTACAGGCACAAATTATGTGTTTGTTCTACATATGAAGCACTGTTGAAAGAAAGGGAAATGCATTCCTCCCAACAGCTGCTGCTCATTAATTCATTAAAAGAAAATCTACTTCCAAAAAGCTGTTCACTCAGGAATTAACATGTACTATTCTAGAAGTGTTCCCAGGCTGCCACATCGGGACCACTATCGAGCCATATACAACAGTGTACTATAGAATTACACATTTCACAAAGCTGGGCACTTCCACCACTGTTACCATATCTAGAAATTGAAATTGGGGCATTTCTTCATGCTCACATTCAGAGCTTGATTACAAGTCCATTGTAGTCTATGATAGTCTTTTCAGGAATTTCACAGTGCTTGAGGACCTGCCCTCAGCACATAAAAGTCCATGGAATCTTTTATAGAGCCCACTGCTAAGTTGTCTTTACTGGGGAAAGAGCTTAGAAGGGAGCAGAAAGTTAATTTCCAGGTTTAGTAGAGATCAACCTCATATCTGGTTAGCTCTGCCCTTGTCCATGTGTCTTCAGTTGTTTTATCCAAAGAAAAATAAAACTAGATTCCAGTTTTATAATAGTCTTTTAATGACACTTTACAATGATTGGAAAGTCAAGGTTCACTGGCATCACAATTTCAGTATTGTTCCTCAAAGAGCTGTTTTGGAAAAATCCACACTTCCCAAATGCTTCAATTTAACAAAGTTTAAGAAGACATTCAAGATTGTATTATGAACTTATAAATCCATCTGTCAATAAGATCTAACAAAAGCTGATGTTTGGATGCAAAGATTTTATTGCCTTTGAGCTAACTCAAGTATCAACTGCCTGATAAGCAGAGCATTTCTGCTAATATTTGGAGAATAAATCTTGACTGCTGGGCTTATTTCCTATCGCTGAAGCAAAGAGAAGGATTCTTGAAGCTCCCATTGACTTAACTGGGAATTAAATCAGAACCTGTGCCAAAAGTAGTTCTGCAATATTAAAATAGTGAAACTGCATTGTTAGTGGAGATGTTGATTTGTGTGAGTTTTATCACTTAAATGTAGTAATTGTAGGTTACTGGGACAAGCAGTTTTGCCACCACCACAAATCAAAGGTATCATCAGGGAATGTCAGTGAGGTTTTGTGCTCACTGAATCTCATCTGCTGTGGGGGGAAAAGGCTGCGTAGTGCTTAATGATTAGATAGGTCCAGTTTCTGCCTTGCCAGTGCCTTGGTCAGCAGTGTAGTGCACAGCACAGAGTTTTCTGAGACTCCAGAATGACGAACAATGAACTGTAACAAATAAGGAACAGCACGTGATGGAGAGAAGTTTGGAAATGGTGTTATAGTCATGAAAGGAGCTAATTTTGTATTACAGTTGTTAACACAATATCGTGATCAATTGCATGAAGTCATATTCTACCTGCCTCATTAATAAACAATTTGCAATGCACAGGGGAGGGCAGATGAGGAGTAGCATGTGCCTTTGCACTCAGAAGCCTCTTTTAAAAGACTAATGTAAAGGGGTGCTTCAATAAAATTAATTTGCCATATGCAAAAGATTTCTTACCAGGCTGGCCAAATTCTTGTCAGCCTAATGAGAGACCAAAAATATGTTTGCAAAGCCTGTCTTGTTGCAAATCTTGCTGCACAGAAAAATAATTGCAACTTTTGTCGTGAAAACATGAGCTCCAGCATTCAGGGAAACAGTGCACCATTTTGCAGAATGGAACACGAGGTCATTTTGGGTGCATGCTCATTAAGGAAAGGAATTGCATTGGAATGTAGGAGGGTTAAGAGCAAGAATTCGAAGCTCCTATGTCTGCAAGAAAACAGGGCAGTATGTATGCCACGGTGACTTCTGATGTACAGACACCATACTGAAATTCTAAAAATGCTAAGGATGTAAATGAGCTGTACTGAAGATCACAGTCACTGTAAGTTGTCCATCAGCTCTCCCTGAACTCATTAGTCAACTATTATCCTTGAGCATGTACAGGAATGCCTGCTGGGCCTGGGCTTTACTCAGGCTCCAGTTCAGCAAGACTTTTAAAGGACATGCACAGGGTTAAACAAGTCCTGTAATTTCACTGAATCCTGGAGAATGCCAGCAAGGCTGAAGTCAGTAGCCTCACAATGAGGTACAACACACCTTGCCACTGGCTCCCAGAGACAGTTTAGGTGTGCACATTAAGGCATGGGAATGCTGCAAATCCACGGAGGATCCTGCAGATCCTCCATGTGGGTTTGTTCCATTCGCTGTTCAGCAGTGAAGCTGCACTGTGAGAAACGGCATTACATCTGTCAAGAAAGGAACAATTGAATAATGACGTTTGAAACCTGAACTCTGATTTGAGGGATCAAGAATAGAGGAATCTAGATAATCTTCTCATACAGAGGTAGTTGTAACAGGACAATACAGGGGTTGTAGAATTATTTATTTTTTAATACTTCTACCTTTGAAGAGTATTTTAAGGCATTTGTAAGAAAACACCCTGCTGATGGGAAGTAATGATTGTCCCTTGGGCTTCCTTTCTCATCTCATCTGTTCAAGTACCCATCCTGGGCCTGACCCTGACTGAATAAAATCCATGAGTGTTTGGGGTCAGACCAGGGTCTCTCTAATGCTGAATTCAAGCTGCACCGAGCGGAAGTGCTGTGGAACTAACACAAACATTGAATTTTAAAGAGCTGGGGTAATTTTCACTTCCTCACTCTTTTAATTAGAACATTGATTTATTTTTACACTGTTGCAGGCTGGTAGAAGTGTAATCTGGGGCTGGACTGAAAGTGCTTCATTTTCTCTAAAGTGTTGTGTTTGCTCACCTGAATGTGCCACTACTCACACAGAAATGCACCACTCAATGCATCTCAAGTGTTTACACAACACCGTTGTAAAGCGGACAGTAAATTACTTCCTTTATGGATAGACCTGTGGGTGCATTCTGCTCACTGCTGTATTAACTGAATATTAATGATTAATGAAAAAAAAAAGCCGTGAAGAATAGTTAAACCAACTTGTTATACTTTCAGGATAATATAAAGTTTACTGACTGCTGTAGCAGGCCCTTTTGCATCCTGCATGTACTGCCCTGTACAGATGCTCTAGTGAAGGCCCTGGCACAATCTACAGCAGCCTGTTTCTAGCCCAGAACACCTGGAGCCAGCCTGAGAATTGTTACATTACATATCAGATTAAAAGGAATCTATTATTTTAAAGACTTTCTCTTCTGTCTCTGTCTGGGACAAAAAACAGGCATAGGCATTTAGTTTGAGTTGAAGACAAACAACTGTACTGACCAGGACCATTTTAATTTTCCCTGATTACCTCAGATTTTTATAATTGCTGAACAACTTATTTGTCCCATTCATGTCATCTCAAGTTTTCTAAGAAACATAGAACTCACCTCTTCCACCTCTATTCGTGGTTAAATAAGATTGCGTAAGAAATCAGGTAATAGCCCCATGGCTAAAAGTAGCAGAATCAGGCTGGTACCAGATGACTGGCACAGACATGGAGTCTTAATCTGGTGTTTGATAAAGCCCGTAAACAGCTGGATTGCTGTGATCCTGTGACTGGGTTGACAGAATCAGCCTGATTCTGTCTTCGCACGAGTGCAAAATAATTTCTGACTTTGTCCCTGTGCACTTCATGCAGGTCTTTGGATTATACTTAAACCATGAACACAGTTCAATGTTATCATTTCACATTAACAAGGGTTGGCTGAGAGGCTAATCTAAAGTAACCAATTAAGAATTACCATGGAAGCCTGTCATAGTGAAGTCATGGAATTTTCTCCACTAAACCTCTCGGTTACAGGCCTGGTCCCACTGTCTTGACTGGAGGGCTCTGGCAGGATTGCAAGCTTGAGTCCTGTGGGAAGGGGCTCACTTACAGGCATCGCTAGCTTGCATTGAAACAACCTCCAGCTTTCATTCTCTTCTCCACAAGCAGGGTTTCACTGCATACCATAAAAGGATTACGCAGAATTAATGACTGTGTCTAAAATTACTCAATTACCTTTTTCCTAATATTTTTCCTGATATTCTGAGATAGCTTCAGGATGGAAGTTTGAATCCATTGGGTTACTGGATACATTTCTTCTCAAGGGAGAAATAAGCGAGTTACCAAAAGAACAAGAAAATAACTTAAATCCACATTTAAATCTTGCATGTACTTCTCAGTGGGAGTTTTACTGCTTGGATTTTTTTAAGGATAGTCATTACAAAATAAATCTTTTAACCTCGTGCAGTTTCTGCAATCATTTTCCCATGCAATAGCAATTTAAACAAAATTGTTTTGACTAAAGTTAAAAAACTCAATCTCAGAAATTTACAGCCACAATAAGAATCAGTGGTTGGAGATTTTAGAGGCAGCAGAGATTATTTTGATTATCTGCCTTGTCTAACATGAAACTCAGGTTGTCAGTTAGGAATTCCAGTAACTTTTGTTTAGGACTTTGTTTGAGTTAGATTGTCCTGCTGAAATCTAACACCTGCAAAAGCAAACAAACCTTTTTTTTAGTTCTTATTTAAGCCATTATTTACTTACCATTGATTTGTGGTGGCATTTGAAACACAATACTTAATTGCTACTTGAAGCACAGAAAAAGACATCATTTCAAATACTACACATTGGAAACCATGGGGAAAATGGTGGCCACAATCTTACTTGAAACAACACCACTATTTCGAATGTCCTTAGCACTGCATTCACTATATCACACACTGCATTTTAAGGCAATTTCTGTAAAGAGGGGTTGGTTTTTTGCTTTAACATTCCTTTTTTTTTTTTTAACTAAGGGTGCAGACTGAACTCTGAGACAAGAAAGAACATTGTGCAATACTCTGTGCTGTTATCTAAAGAATATTGTTTCTTATCTCTCTGGATTTGTACAGCACAGCATGGCTAAACTTTAGTGATGAGTGAGCAGTTATTTCAGGCGACAGGGGTGGAGGGCATTGAGAGGAATGCAGGAAAGGAGTACATTTAGATATCTGGAAAGATAATACATTAGAAGATTATTCCTTGCTGTTAAATTTCTTGCTTGTGGGATCAGGAGAGTTCCCATAACTCCCATAACCTTTGTGTTCAAACACAAAGGGAAAAAATTGTGTGTTGCTAGAGATGATTGAACTTGGAAAGAAATAAAGTGTGTGAAGTGCTTCTGTTAGTCCTGTCCATGTGACTTTCTGGGAGCACCTCAGGTGCAGCTCTCCAGGAGGTCCCTGAACCCTCCCAGGCACATTTTCTCTATGGAGAGTCTCCACCTGTGAGACCAGTGTCTTGCTTTGCCAGTGTGTCCAGCTGTTACTCCACCCTGTGAATCAGCTGTACATGCACACCCTGTTTTGCTATCATCTCTAAGGCCCTTTTGGTGTTTTTTCTTGCCTCACCATGTCAAACAGGTAAAGGGAAACCAGGCCAGTGGCCAGAACTCTCAGCTTTCCCATTCTGTGCTGCCTGGCAGAGTAGCCATGCAAGGCTGGGCAGGGAAACCACCCCTGGACTGCCGTGTAGACATGGAGACACCTGAGCCCTTCTTGCAGGCTTTCACAAATGGGGCTCAAAGACCACATTCCCTGTGGGTGGCAGGCAAGAAGCCGCTTGCATCCCTCGATCCAGAGCACTCGGACACTCTGAAGTGAGTCTGTCCTGGGTGCTTCAACACGCTGGGTCACAAACAGGCCATGATACCTGGCACGGCCCTTACTGTGACAGCAGCCCGAGTGCTCACAGCAATGGCCCTGCATCGGGACGCTGCAAAAGGAGGCCATAGCTCCATGCTGTACTTCCCCCTCCCTCTACACCTGCCATGGCAGGCAGAACACAGCCAGGGAGAACAACACAGGACAGCCCACTTTCTCACAGGAAGATGTCGCACGTAACAGCGCAGCATGCCTTAGGGACAATACCGTTCATCCAGGACTACAAGGTGTTCCCAACTCTTGTGCTCCTGGTCTCACTCGGGAACAAACTGGGCCTGGCTTTGGAGATGATCCAAGGTGTGACTATGAAGATTTCTAATGGATATATGTTTATACTAAATTACCCAAAGCAAAGTCCATAAGGCCAAAAAGCAAGGTCCGTAAGGCCAAATGGCATGGGTAGGAAAAACAGAGAGACTTCTTGGATACAGAAACTCTACTTCATTTCTGATTGCTGCAACAACGTTTTTACCGTTCCAAGGTAATTAAACATACTGAACAATTAGCTCATGAAGCACCAGCTCTGGAGTCACCTAATCCTCACGCTCAACTGATACCAGGTGGAGGGACACAACACCCTACTTCTGGAGTCCAGCAGCACCTCACCCTTCTCCTCCCACACTGGAAGCACTTGAAGGTAAAAACAGCTCCAAATGGTTCCAAAAGTGCTGCTGGCGAATGCTGAGACATCACAAAAATGAAACCATAGCACAGAAGGTGTTCATAAGGTTACATAAGACAGATTTTCCCCTCTCATCTTGACATTTCTCTTTTATTAATAGAGACCAAAGAATTCATCATGCCACCTGTACAAGATAACCAGCCTATTAAATAAATGAACTGCTGAGCTGTGTTCTTCCTAGGAACAAATCAAGTCTGTCTGACATCCTGGTTACATCTGAGGCAGCATGTCAACTTTATTTTGAAGGCTTGAGTGCTACTTAGGTAATACCCAGGTCCTGAGTTACCTGCTGTAAACAGGTGAAATTCACCCAGCATTTTAAAGGAGGCACACTGATATTTTCCAAAGTGTTTTGGTGAGTTGCTAGCCAACATGCTACAAGACTTGTTGTTTATCTTTTGTGTCATGCGTCAGAGGTAATTACTTCACAGGGTGGGTGTGTCATTGGGAAGCACTGAAAACTCCCTTTGTTTCAGGCTACCTGCATGCCTCAGTGTGGCAGGTGAACAGTAATCAACCTGATCCCCTTCTCCTCCAGCAAGGCCTCACAGAAGTTATTTGGTTTGGTAGCCTCTTTGTTTCTGAGTTACTGCCTTTAAGGCAGCTGGGGCTGATTAGATAAGGTGACTGTGTATCTGCAGCCTTGACATAAAATGGATTTAGTTTGCCCTCAGTGTTTAGCAGGGTGATTGAAAACCAATTAAGGATATATGTAGCCATTTGTAAATTGTATATGAGCTGTTTGCTATGAAACACAAATATTTTTTTCGCATGAATGAATATTTAATTGAGGTACAGTTCCAGGTAAGCCCTTGCAAACTATCAGAGTTAAAATTCAGGTCTGGTGAAAGTAGGCAGTGTTCTACTTTGTTTAGAAATGTCACCCTGCTTGTACCTCCCTTGTACTTGGTCTTACGTCTTCATGAGTGCCCGCCTGTTTTCAGCATTATTGTTATCACAGAGCAAAGAGAGGATTTCCCAAGAGACAGGTGGATACTTGTACTTCAGACTCCAGCTTGGTGTCTTACTCATGATACACTGAGGTCAAAACTACTCTCCTTTATCTGTGTGAAGAATCTCCATTAGTATATTCTCTCCTTAGTGCTGAGAGCTCCCTGTGCAGCCTGCGCTGCTGTTGGGAAGCTGCAGTCTGAGGGGAGAACAAGCTTCATCTCCTAATGGCACTTGGAAATGTTCATGTCTGCAGCAGACACAGGTGATGCACAGCAGGAGAGATGATGTATGGACCAGTAGTAAATTGCATCCCCAATATGCAATATTGCATATTTTCTGTTTCTCTCACTATTAGATGCAGTCTTTTCACCAGTCTTACACTTCAAAAGGTTCACCAGTCTTGCACTACAAAATAAACCTGATCTCTAATATTCAAAGGGAGAGAGCCTTGTTTCATAGAGACTTAAATCAGGCTAGGCAAAATATGAGAAGATATCTGAAAGAGCTAGTCCTGAATGGCAAAATAGGCTAGAGTGATATTTGGGACTTCTGAACTTTACCTAGTAACCTCTGCATCAAATTTTTTTCAGTTTCAATTAGAGAAAAATATGAGAAAATGGTCTGGCACCAAATTGCGCAGTAATGCCCAGCTTATTTTACTGACTTAACCAAGGCAAGAGCCGTGCTAGATGTTTTATTTCTGCTGAGTATTTAACTGTGAATTGCCTTATAGCTAATGCAGCTTCTGAAACTGAATGAGAAATACAAGTACCAGTCAATGCAAACCACCTTCAAGGCTTACACTTTAAAAGAGCAGTTGGCTCTGGAGAGAACTGATCAGGAGGTAGAATCACTGCCGTTCAGTCTTGAGACTGGTCTTTAAGACCTTTCTAATGTTACACACTGGATTTGAGAATCACCAGGTGAAACTCAAGAGCTTAGTTTATGCTGAAAGTCAAACAATGCGACTTTAAAATTGATCTTAAAAGGCATGAGTCAGTATCATATCGCAGAAAAAGAAAAGGTACCCTGTCTATAAATTGTACATTGAACTTTGCACTCTTAGCCCTGAAATTCTGAGTTTGGGCACTCTTAGTAAAACTGAAATAGCTTATTACTTGTGGTTTTGAACTCTTACAGCCTCATTCCCACAGTCAGAGCAATACAAATGCCAGCAATATCTGTAATTATAAAACGACTTGGAGTAAAACTAACAACTGTACATAGACTATGAACTATTCTTCTCTCTATCAACCACTGGGCATTTGTTTTGCCTACACCTTCCTTACCACTCTCACCTGCTCTAAACACAGATCTTTGCACTGTCTACAAAGCACATGAGCTAAATTACTTAATGTTATTTGACATGCAGTTTTTGTCAGCACCATCTCAACATATCTCTACTTTGATGTTAAAAAGCAAAACCAACCAAATGAAAAAAACCCAACAAAACCAACCACCAGGGGAAAAAAAAATGTCACTAAAAGAGCTGGTCCCATAGAAAATGCTTGGATGTGCAGGGGGTATTTGCAGTATATGGCACTCAGCTCTGCTTTTAATCAGATTTCAAATAGAAAGTACAAAGGCAGATATCAAGGTGAAATAGAGATTACTTAACCAGGGGAACTCCCTTCCTCTTTCCTTTCTTATCAAAAGCATTAAGATCATAATTTCTTTAAGACGTAAAAGCTGTGTTTGCCCTAGTTTCCATTTGCTTTGAGCCTTGGACAAACATGGCTGGATTTACACATGTGGTATAATCTGTACAAATTCAGTATGTCATGAACTTCATTTGTCATTTCACACATTTTTAAACAATGGTTTGTGACATGATTGTTCTCATTCAATAGATTCAGAAAACTCTCAGTGCTTTTTCTGTTTGTTTATTTGTTGGTAAATCAATAATTCATTGTGGATTTACAAAGATGATTACCAGAGACTTTCCTTCCCTTGTCACTTTCATGTTTAAACCTGCCTTTGCTTTGAGTAATATTTTACCTGTATTTTACCTACCACTAAGTCTTGCCTTCCCCATCCATGGTAAATAATTTCTCAGTCTCAGTGTACACAAAATATAAATGCCAAATTATATTTTGTTTCAGTTGAAAATAAGATTTTATTGCACACTTTGCATCACTCCCTGTGAAAGCTTCCTGTGGAAGAAGAATGTGTTACTAGAGAAGTTACTAAGACAACTCTCATGGGAACTGAAAGCAAACTGTGTTTGGAACTTCTTAAAACTTATTGAGAAGAAACATAATCTCCCTTTAAGCTTTTCTCTCCTTTTATGATGGGTAAGAACAAACCAGATAAAAGCCTGAAGTCTTGTCTGATTATTTTTCCTTCTTACATTTTAAAATAATCCTTCATAAACTTCATCATATATACTTTTCTCCTCATAGGGCTCCATGATGGTCAATCAAAGAGTCAAATAATCCCAAGGACTACTTGGGGGTGCTGCTGGGAGACAAATTGATCATTAGGATCATCAATTAGGAAGGCAAAGATAAGGATCTCCCAACATGAGACCACTGGATCATTGAATGAGGTTTATTTCCAGGCCTGAATGCGCCGAAACTTTTGTTGGTGCAGGAAAAAAAAAACAAACAATCTATGCTTACTGAAAAAAAAAAAAAAGCAAAACAACAAACAACTGAACCTGGCAACAGCAGCTTTTCATGTAGGAACAACAAGCAACTGAACTTGGCAGCAGCTTCTCGTAGGAACAAGCAAAAATGAGGCACAAGCCTTGCGCTCTTTTACACCATTTATCCCCTTCATAAGAAACCCAGAGAATGTCTCAAGAGGCTTTGCCAATAGATGCTGGTCCACTGTGACCTCATTCTGTCAGGTTTTCAGTAAGCTCAGTGTGGGTAGTGGGGAAGTAGCTCTCAGTGCAGAACTACAACTCACCATGTCCTTGGTCTCTCTTCCTGAAGTCTGACATTTCAGGAATTATAATGCCAAAATTTCAGAATGTGCAATGGGTAATAAGCTGCTTATTCAGTTATGCACAATGAAAAAGAAACTATTGTCAGTAATCTCATGTGGTTCTTTTTCCTTTTAAAGCTCTTCCAGTTCACAAAGAAAATCAAAGACTCTTGACTGTCCTACATGACAGCAAATTTCCTTAAATCTATATATATGTCTCAGAACGTGGCATCCTTTCCATGAACGACTCTAATGAATGTCCTTTCTTCTAGCTGCTATACTAAATGCATAGTCTATGAGTTGTCAAGAGGACAGAGTTAGCTACTGTAGATTTTTATTAGTAAAAAATCTGCAAACAACCCAGCAGAGAATCAGCAAAACTCTTCCAGCTATGCCTTGCCTAACCTGCATGAAGCTTTCTATTCAGAGAAACAGGGAGTTTAGGTCTGTCTGTTCTTGAGACTATTGATTCTGCATGACCAATAAAGAATGATGGATTTAGGGCATAAGATTCCATGTTTCCCAGTTCCAGGATGATCTGACTTAGGAAGTTTTTTGTTGACTAAAAATTGGCTGGCATGAAGCCTGTTAAGCAAATGCCACTTTATAGCGATAGGACTTGCTTGAGCAAACCCAGGCAAGTACTTGGAATTCATAAATGATCCACATCAAGTTTAAATGTTATTACAGCTTAAAGTATAACAGGAAAATCAAATTGGTCTTCTCTCTAAAACAGGGAAGGCAGGCTTGATGAGGATGACACAGTCTGGTTAGGGGTCAGTAAGTCACAGGAACTGTTACAGGGAAGAAGACAGAAACTGGGTTCTGCTACTGACCTGCTGAGCAATCGGGATTCTTTTGTCACCTCCTCTGCCTTATTAATTCCTGTAAATGGTTGGTAATGCTATCCTCTTAATAAAGCAGGTTAAGAGTAAGTGCTGGATCAGAGCAGATCTTAATCCTGTGACTTAAAGGCTTCATTTTGATTTGGGTCTTATGCTTAATTGTGAGGGCTGACTGAAGATGATGTTGTTAGGGTGGCCATAAAAGTTCTCCCTTGCTTAGCTAATGCCTAAATCTAGAAGTAACCAAATTCCATAGAGTTTTGATGTGGAATTTTCCCTAGATTGCATATTTGTATCAGTTTTTTCTATACTTCTGCCCCAGGATGTCTTGACGTGGGTTGATTGTTTTGTGCTGATTTCATGCCTTCTCTGATACTCCCTCACACACACTCCAAAGGGGATCCAGTCCCTAAGCATTCTTAAACAATGCTTATCAGTATTATACACGATGTCCATACTCTCAAAATTCAATATACTGATTTTCAGGGCACTCTCAGGAAATCCAGAGAACAGAGGGCTTTTACCCCCACTCTGGAGCAGAGGGGAACTGGTTTGTGTCTGGAAAGGATGAGAAGGCTTCTGAATAAAGGGGAAGAATGGGCTTGTATTATATACGTTCCCATACTTCTAGGGGGGAGGTGGGGAGAGAAATAAAAAGGAAGGAGCTGAGCGACCCAGCTGTAGAAGAGAGTTTTGTACTGTCACAAAGACACCTACCTAGCCAAGTCTTCAATAAGGTACAGAGCTCTGCAGGCAAGAGAAAACACACCTGGCACGAGGCAAAAGCCCAGGAAGGAAGCGAAGGGTGTCTAACACACACTCCAAGCTGGCAATTGTTCTGGTTCCTTCCACTGAAGACAATTCTTCCTGTGTAAGCTCAGTATGTTCACAGTGGCTGGTTTTGGGTGGAGAGGTATTGGGCAAGCTGGTAGTTATGGATGCCATTGAGGTATCTACCTTTCCCCATGTATTGCAGGTGACTGTGGGAGAATGGCACAAGTTTACGTGCTGTGGCAAACAGGAACCTAGAGATTGTATGTTGCCACACTTAATTATTAGTCACCTAAATTCCTTTTGCCCCTAGGTTTGTGTGTTTAGGAAGCAATGGTAAGTGTTAGGAAAAAAAACAAACCAAAACAACAAAAACCCAACAAAAACAGGGGTTTAAGCTTGGATATGTAACTAACATATGGAAACAAATACTTACCTGACTAAGTATGATGTATTGAATGAGACATCTCTCTGACATGGAGTTTCTTCAACATGAAACCCCAGGGTGATGGTCTCTGAGCCCATGTTGAACTATGGACAGGAAAGGATTTTGGGAATGAAAATCTCCCAGAATGGAAATGGGTTTCCCATTAGATCCGTGCAATGCTTTGTTTCAAGGGGATGCAGACACACACACTTGTTTTGACTTTTCTGTTTCCAGTCACAGCCAAAATCTGGATTTTAAGACTTTGGCATGAAAATATCTCATCTCTATCCTTTTCTGTCCCCCCCAAAATATCTAAGAATGTCACTAGCATTCTGAGCGAGAGCTGCAGAAGCAGGGTTCTTACAGTACTTCTTACTTGGAACAGTTGTTCCTTGTGCTTGGCAGCCTACCCAAAACACTGTGAAAATTTGGTCTGGTTCATTTCCAGTGTCATCCTGCTGAATAAGGCATGAATCCTACCATAAACTTATTGCTTAACAGAAGAGCACAGAAAGTGTCTTCACAAATCATATTTTTGTTAAATTAACCCAATCCAACAGTGTCTCGGCATATTTTGTTAAATTAACCTGACCCAAGTAAATCTCAGTGGAATTGTTTCAACTGAAAATGGAGGCCATGTCTGTTTCCCAAGGATGTTTGATCTCATGGCCCTTTCCTTGGAAGCTGTTCAGCTTAGACTATTTCTTCTCACCTGCTGTTGCAAGCTGCCACCCCCATGGCTCTGTTTTGATGGTAAAGCCGCCTCTAATCTCTGAGGATCATGCAACAGGAAAGGAATATTACCATGAATTCCCTCAGCCTCCAACTTGGCTCCCCTCCCCTTTCTTTCACAGACCTGACACAGTAATTATTCTTTTATTTTAATGTGGCACAACCAAGTGCTGCTTGGTGGACTCTGTGGGGGAAGACACCATTTGGAACTCTGCCAAAGCAAGACTGGTATTGTTTGGGCTGTCCTTTTTGTCACCATCCCTTGATACTTCCCAGGCTCTCTCCTGCCCTAATATTTTCCATGTAGTGGGTGTTATTCCCCTTGTTGTGTGCCTCCCTGTTCTCGTCCTATGTCCTATGCCAAACAGACAGACAGTATTGAAGCGGGGTGTTGCAGACAGCAGCTTGGGTACAGGCTGCACAATTTCCTCAATCTCACAGCTCAACTCCGTGCCATTGCTGGCACAGGGGAAGAGCTGTGTCCTACAGGCCATTCGTTGCCCATGACTATGTAAATCAATGTGCTCTTGTGACCAGCCAAGCAAGGAGATGCAGTGGGAGGCCAGCAGCTCCTGGCACACGCTACCCACAGAAGTGCATTGCACTCATGGGTGAGGAGGGAGAAGGAACAAGGGGCAGAGACACAAACTTCGTTATCTGTGCATGTTTGTCAATTGTTACGCTACTTGCATGAACTTTTTTTGGGCTTTATGAAAAGGCAGAACCACCTGAAGTAAACTCTATAGTTTCTGAGCTTAGATGTATTTTCAAAGTTTTCTCTTTTGCTGACATTGCTGAAAATATGCTTTACTACACAAAGCAAGCTTGTGTTTTGTTAAGTAATCATATTTTCTGACCTCGCACTTCAAGAAACACAGCAACTATTACAGGCCACCCCTAAGACATCACCCCTGTGCCTGACGCTTTCCCCGTGCCATCCACCGGCTTGTGAAACGCCAACCCCGGCGCGGCCCCGGCAGGTGCGGGCGCGGCGGGCAGGGCAGAGCAAGGCAGGGCAGGGCAGAGCAAGGCAGAGCNCGCTGGGCGTCGGGGGCTTGCCCGAGCCCGGGCGCCCGGCGGGGCGCTCACCTCCGGGTGTCGCGGCGCGGGCTTTTGCCGGGCTGGACGGGCTGAGTCCCGGTCCCTGCTCCCCGCGACTGGACGGGGCGTTTCGTCTGGAGCGCCCGGGGAAGTTCTGCGCGGCGCCGGGAGGGAGCGGCGGGCACCCTGCTCGGGAGCCACATCAGCGGCTGCTCGGAGCGGGAGGGATCGCTAGGGCGGCTGCCTGCGGGCGCAGGGCCGCGGGCAGGACGGAGGCGCCTCGGCTGGGCTGGAGGATCTCCTCGCCGTCCCGCCGCTGGGAAGGGGAGCACGGAGCCCCGGATCTCTGTGCTCCAGAGATCAGGCGGTGGATTCGCTCCGTCTTGTGTAGCGCTTCCGTGCTAGACATGCACAGAGCTCCCGAGTAACTCTCGAAAGAAGAGCTTTCATCACGCTCCCGCTTAACGAGAAATGATACAACTGCGCCGGCTGCCATTTAGTATGCTTGTGGCCTATGCATTTATCTACAGGAAGCATGTATGCATCTGTAAACATAGGAAAAACCTTGTTCCCTCCTTGTTTTGCGGTCTTAAAAACTAAATGGTAGGGACTATTTTTATTAAAAGTTCTCCACACTGGTCTTTACCAGTCATTATCGAAGACCTGTTTCCTTTTGGTTGGATTTTTTTTTTTTTTCAGTTGAACGGTCTTTTTTATCCCTCCTTCTTTCTCTTGACACCACCTCCTCACTGCCTCCCCCTCCGACCTTCTAGTGTGTTTTTTTGTTTGTTTTATTTTAAAGTCTGCTGCTACTGTGCCGGTTAGAGAAGGTAATTCCCTTGGGGAGCCAACTGCCTAATGCGGAGCTTTGAGCAGTCGTTGGAGCAGACGCACTTTTGAACTTTGAAGAGCATAATCAGAACAGATTGTTGTTACTGTCTATTTTCAATAGAGGCAATATTTCTTAAAATCCAATGCAATGAAGGACTTATGTGAGTATTAGCTCACTTAAATGAAATGTGAAATAAGAGCAAACAAGCTTATCTTTGTGGTAATAAATAATTGATGTTTTATCACCATAACGTTAGAGTTAGTTGAACTTTTTTTTTTTAAGTATTTAGGCTAACTAATATAGCAGTTTCTATAATCCTACCAAAAAAACCCCCAAAACCAACCCAACAAAAGACGAAAACGCGCCAAAACCAAACTGTGCTCAGTCCGAAGAACTGATAAATCTTCAGTCTCTCTGGTTGTATTTCATCAGTAGGAGGTGATCTATTGCTGCATATAATAACATCTAACTGAGAGGGCCCTTCTGTAACTGGGGAAGCAAATATATAAAGTATGGATATAAAAGGTTGTGTGTGAATAATCTCTTTCTGCCTTGTTAGCTGTTTGCTAATTACAGAGTGCTTTCTTGAAATATCCTGGTTAGAATAATCTGAAATCCTGGTTTAGGACTAAGTTGCACTGGAAGCCATGGATAGGTGTACAAAAACTCTTTAATCTCTTAAAAAAATACAGCTGTGTTTATCCTTTTGCTTGGCAGTGCTAGGTTTGTATTCCCTCAGAGATGGTGGTTTTGCTTTGTTTCTTAGCTGAGTAGCCAGTGAATAACAAAGGTGGGTTGTGTAGACCACCATCCACTGGGGAAGGACAGTAGTACTGTAAAGACTTCTGAGATGTGACCTACTGGCTGGGATTTATGGACAAGACTCTGTGTCAATACTTTGTAAATATAAGCCTTTTTCTTATTTAATCTGCCATTCAGTGGGGCTAACTGCCACCATATTATAAATGGAAAAGAGGAATTTTGCAGAGGCTATTTTAGTAAAATACACTGTTCACTCTGTCTGCTTTAGACTGAGACTGGATTTGGATCCTTCCCAACTCAGCTCATTTAATCTTAATACAGCTAAATAGGATTCGTGTCAGTTTGCATGGAGAGGATGTAAAGCTGTCACTCCAGAGGCAGAACTGTGCTCAGGACGAATGTGACAACAGCCTTTGGCATGTGTGAGGAATGATAGCACAACCTCTTGGGATGCACAGGGAAGCAGTGTGTTTCTGCTGGGTATTTAGCATGGATGCTAAATATTTATTACCTGTGCTTGTTTACATGTGTCTTGTCTACATGGCATAAGTAAATATGGCGTTTCTTGGCAGACTTCATGCTGCTGTCTGTGAAGTCTCACACACTGGTCATCAGTTATTTACAAGTAAAGATTATGATGACAGAAAGCAAAATTTTGGCAACACCTTCCCCTCTGGCCCCTCCACCCACAACCCAATAAGCCAAACCTTTATATGAAACTATTGTTTTAACAAAAATTATAAATGCATGCACGAAGCTGACGGATCGTGTTTGTAATTTATTATTTCACAGTAAACAACTAGCAAATCCTTTAACAGTAGGACATTTGTGATTTTGTATCTTAATTGAGTACCAAAGTCAAGTGCTAGAAAGCTGACATCCCGAGTCTGTGGTAACATTTGGTCACAATTAGTTGTAGCTGATGCATGTTTACCATGCTCAAAATAAATTTTAGTAAAAGTCCAGAAAATAATACTGAAATAAGTATATTTGTTAATATAGACACATGTTAATATGTAATTTAACACAGCCATTCTGCCATGTGTAACAGTTATAAAGTAATGAGATCTCTCCAAGGTAAGCTATAAATATATAACCTATACCCAGTTCATGAGGGTTTATGGCTGGGAGTTCATCAACAGTTCAGATGCATGATTTCTATCTAGTCTGTACAGAGTTCATTAGGCTTTACAGGTAGTGAATTATTTTGTAAGGAAATGCAAAAGGTGTCACCTTGTCCAAATCTTGCTGTGTTATCTGGAAATGAGTGAAATGCTAAATAAACTTACTTGCTCAGCCTTGCTTCATTTCATTCCTGGAGTGTCTGTGTGCTCTGTGCATTTTTCCTAGATTCATGGTACTAGTTTGTTTCTGATGGTGTTTTAGGTGGATTATATCCTCTTGCAAAACAAACCAATCTAATAAATTGTGGCTAGAACAGCATGGCTGCGGGCTAATGAACAGTGCTTACCGAAGGAGAAGGAAATGTGATCTCGGGTCTATAGAGCTGTTAATTTGATCTGATCTACCAGCATTCTTGGTTACTTTATTGAAGGTGGATTTTTTTGGTTGGTTGGTTTGGGTTTGGGTGTTTTGTTTCCTCTTGGGGGGAAAAACAAAATGTAAAGCTTCACAAGAAATTAAGTTAGCTTTGCAGCATAGCATTTGATTGATGTGGTGTAACACAAGAACTTCTTGTACTTGTGTGAATGTGTATAAAACTGTGTAAAGAGAGGACAGCAGTAAATGCAGTCTAGCAGCTTTTGGTCCTAAAGAGAAAATACAAGTGAATAATATCCAGAGGCACCTTTTTTTAATACCTTTATTAATGGCCTGTGGTCAGAAAGCTGAGCATAGTAATGAAACCTGTTCATGTCGTGCTGCTGGGGAGGAAGTATTATTGATGCAGAGGGCCAACATATAAAGGGGATTGAAGGACTGGAGTAATAAGCTCCCTTTGCATATAGTTAAACTTGGAGGGGTGGGGAAAGAATGTCCCTCACTAAATAGGTTAGAAGGAGATGGATTACTCGGTGGTACTATAACTGTCCTGTTGTGCATGTCATCCACAACGTGTAGGGCTTCTCTAACAGAAAGCATCAAAAGAAGGTTCTAGTGAGAGCTTTCCTTTAATGTAGGTACTTACCTGTGCCCAGGACAGACAAATTCAAAGCAAAACCTAGAGAGTGGGTTTGGGATGACCACAGACAAAATTCCACCTTAAGATAAGAGGGTCCTTGGCTATTTCAGCCTGGTAGAATTCAAGGAGTTATCTCTTCCTTCACCTGTGTAGTAAAATGTAAGGAATTTAAATGCCAAAGAGAAGAAAGAATTGCTTTAAGCACAATTTGTGGTTTCAGACACTTTAAACACTTAGAACAATTAAGCATGTATGGTGGGGGGGGAGGGGATTGTGAGTGGGTAGGATTTTTTTCCCTTTCCTTTTTGATCTTATTAGAAGACTATTCCAAGACCTAACATCCTTAAGATAAAATTTGACAATACACAATTTAATGCTGCTGCCTGTAGGAGTGGGGAACTGGAACTGGTGTCTCAAAAGAATTTTCCCAGCCCTATGTTGTTAATAATGGGCTGGTGTGTGCTAGGCATTAAGTGGTTAGACAAGTCCTCCATACCTGTTTGATGTTGAATATACATGCATGCTGTCTTCAAGTTGTTTTTTCAGAATACAGGTCTTCTGCCAAACCTTTATCTGTCTGTGAGCAGACTATGGCATTAAAATTTAACAAGTTTTCGATAAGCCAGCCAAAAAAATATGCAAGTGTAGTGACAGGAATTTATTTCTAAATATAAACAATTAATGTTAGTGATTGTTTGAAGATCTTCTCAATGTATTCTTGACTATGTGTCTTCTAACTACACATAGTGGTTTTATCTCAGAGCTCTTTACAGCAGATTTCTGTAAGTGGGCTGAAATAAAAATACTTTTTCCTATCTTTAAGTGTTCACAATCAATTAAAATACTCTTAGCTTATGGATGGCTATAGATTTAGTCAAGAATGAAATATTACCCTTGTAAGCACCAATTGCAGTCCATCAGGTGATACAGTGTATGGTGTATTTGATACCAGGAGATGTATACTCACTCTGGAGCAAAATGGAAACCCAAGGAAGCTTCCATTTGCCAAATGTCAGAACTCCCTTGCATTTGCCAAATGTGTCACTCACTGCTGCAAAAGAAAAGTGGAGGATTCTATGAGTAGTAAATTTAAGGAGACGAATAAAGTTCTAAGAGAATGAGTTCACAGTTTGCCAAAACCCTTATTTAGTGTGTGAGCTGAGTAAGCATTTCAGAGGGCAGTTTGTTGTGGGATGTTAGCTGCTACAGAGAAACCAAGGGTGTTAACTGTTATGTTAGTCACTAATTAAAGAATTTCTTAACCTTCTTAAAGGTCAGAAGGAGGGAGATAAGCCTTCCTGTTCTGTTCTCTTCCTCCACCCACATGAACATCTTCCTTTGTCCATGAAAAAAAGCTGTGATATGTCAGGACTTTTTGAGAATAAGACTTCTTGATGACCACTGAAGATTCCCACATCAGTGTCGTTCTTGTTTGGCACACTGTGTCCAAAGAGCTTTACATGCGCTGTAAATCCCATAATCACTCAATTGACCTTGATGGAAGGCAGTGCTGCCCAGGATCACTGACCCAGCTGCACACTGTTAAGTAATGTGCTTGAGGTGTGTTGTGTGCTTGCTTTGAAGCCTGGTTTCTGCAACAGATAACATTTACCCTGTGAGCTGAGAAGTAGGAAGAACAGCAGCGTATGCACCTAGGAGAGGGGAAAATTGTTGCTATATGAGGCTGGAAACAAGGCATAGCTCAGTGTAACAACTAACCATGCTGCCTCCATATTGCTCATCTGTTCAGATCCAGATTTTGTTTCTCTTTCTAGTTCCTACTTCATAGTGGGGAAATTCACTTGCCTTCTCTGCGTCTGCTCTCATCTTTGAGAGAGCGTGAGTAGCAGCCGTGTGCTCAGCTGAGGCTGATGGACACCTCATAGTAACAGCTGTCCATTAAGGAAAAATCCTGGCTCTAAGAATTAACATGCAGAACTCTGCCTTCTAATTGAGTAAGTAAGAAAAACTGTTGCTGATGACCGTGGACTTGTATTTGGCTACCTACTGTGCAGGCTCAGTGGAAGAGATACTAACTCCCCTACACAAGGCCTATAGCCTTTTGCTTCCTTTGAGAGGGGAGCGTGTGATTGCCCTGTTTGGTTTGTGTGCATTTGCTTCTCCCTCTCACTTTCACGAGCAAGTGCTGTAGCTATTGTATAAAACTCTGAGGTGTTACTATCACCATCTCTTCTTTTCTTGTTACTGTGTGAAGAAGTCCATGCTTGCTGTAGTTGTTCTAACCTCAGTGTGAAATGTGTGTGAGAGAGAATTCTCTGGGGATGAGTGGATGGATGTCCTGTTGCTGAATCTTGAGCAGGCTTACAAAACTCTAGAGTGGCTCGGTTCTGCCAAGATACCACCGCTGTGTAGATGCAGAGAGCAGGTCTGTGAGCTGTCTGCTACTTGAAGAAGCAGAGACTAAAAAAATCTCACTTTTGAACCCAGGCACCTGAATTTAGCCTGTGTAGCCCAGTAGATTACTTCAAGCCTGTAATGTAAGTTCTCGTCTTCAGAGTTATTTGTGGGAGCTAAAGTTGGTCTTCAGCACCTAGCTGAGTACATTTAGCTGGCTTAACTTTTTGTCTCTGTAGAGATAAGTGATTGTACAGAGTTCCTGCTGCACAAACTGTGGTGTGTGGTGGGGTGATTTGCATAATTGATACTCGGTGATCTCAGTGTGGGGGCGATAGTTCTTCCTCCATAACAACTGTCACAGCTGTGCAGACAAAGTCTTGAAAGGTACTTTATCTGCCGTCACTGTGCTCAAGGTACACTTTGGGAACCACTGGAGCATATTTGTTTGCCATCACACATCTATAGTGAGGGGAGTGGGAAGAGTTTCATCTCAGAAGCCCTTAAGCTGTTTTAGGGGTTACGAATGGGGTTCTTTGCCAGTCCTTGCAATCACTTTTCCTTTATGATTTGTAACTGCTCAAGAGCAATACCTTTGTGCTCAGGTGACATTCCAGGACTTGCCATGACCTACCTTTATCTGGGAGCAAATAGTACCTGTTGCATGCTGTTTGAAGTACCTGCTTGAGAAGTGGAAGCATTGTAGTGTATTGCACATAGATCAGATTATCAAGCTGTCAGAGGTGATCACATCGCATAACCCCACTAAGAAATTTCGCAAATACCATGAAGTGTGTTCCACTGAAGTCTGTGAGTGAAATGAAAGAGTCTTCTGATATGGAACAGGTAAAACAGAAGGGTGGAATATCAAACAAAAATCTCTCTGACAAAAGGATTTGTATCTAGAATGCAGAATGAACAAACATCATTACTGGGCCTTGTGTGACTTGTTGCACTGCTATTTCTCCCTAAGTAAATGGAGTTAATTTTCCTTCTGCACTTTGATGGCAATATGAACATGGCTGGCCTTGTAGGTCAGGCAGAAGCCCTTGTAGCCTAATAGTACACCTCTGATGTTGGCCAAAAGCTGATGCCTGAGGAAGAGTATTTCAAAGAAATGCACCATTGCTTTCCTCTGAGGTATTGGAGGTTGAAAAGTCCTATATAATGAGTTACTAAATGGATTTCTGTGAACTTGTCCAGTCTTGCTTTAAAGCCCTGTGAACTCCAGCATCCATAGTATACTTTAGCAAAGGCTGTCCTAGATGACCTTCACATTGTTTGGAAAGTTATCTACAAATCTCCTTGCTACAGTGCTACATGAACACACGTTCCTTGTCTAGTCTGTTCATGTAGCTCAGGAGTTTATATGCTATTATGTCCTACACTCGGTTAATTTTCTTCCAAACTGAGAAGTCCTAGCTAGCTTAGTTGATCCTTGCATGGTAATTATTTGAGCATCCTTGATCTTCTTTCCATTCACATCTGATGAAAATACTGCTTTGCATCCTGTAACATCTCTATCTGGGAAGAGTACAGTTACTGAGAACATTTCTCCAGTAGTTGTTTCTTGGATGCCTTGAACTCCCAGGTCATAGTCCTGTGAGAGAGTAAGTCACAGATAATCCTTGTGTTCACTCAGCCCACCCTGTTCCATTGTAATGTGCTGCTCTTCCACCCTGGAAGAACAACCACCACAGGGTCCATTGAAAGTGTTGGGAGCTGTGTGCTGTCAGGCTGTGTTGTTGCTGTCAGACTTCTGACTGTGTAATGGCACTGGGTTTTCCATGCACATTGCCCTCTAGAACATAGATCTCTGCATAAGCATTGGAATAAAAGGCACCAGTATTGGTGCTTGGATTCAGAGGAAGCTCTGAGGCTATTGTAGCTTTTATTTAGATTATTCACAGCTTCACATCCTGCCCTGGTTGTTGTGAATTTGTACTGTGGAGTTCACCTATTGCAGAAATTGTTGTGTGTTTGTTGCTTCCAAGTGAAAAAGCCAAGCAGAGGCATAAAATGATGTTTGTGTTCCAGATCAAGACTGTAAGACACTAATTTATTTTTTTCTTTTCCCTCAACGGGATTGCAGAAGGATGACATTGTTTTACGTAAATATTGGAGATGTTAAATTATTTAGAAGACTCTGAAATGATGATAAAACTTGGTAAACTCTATATTATCTGCACATGGCCCCATGCTTATGTTTCTGGTGGAGGACAACAGGAGGTCTGATCCATGCTGGATTCTGAGCAACTTCTTGAGATAAAGCATATTTGAGGATTGTTTGTGGGACTTGCTGTAAACTTCATGTGTAAAGCCTTAGTCTCGCAACTTCATTATGTTTAATTAGATGCAACAGCTGTCATGATAAAACAGTCTGTGTATGCAGGAGTTTGATCCACTGGCCTCTAGCTTTCCTCTGTATTTATTCTTTATGTACAAAGGAGCTATTGTTGCTGCACTCTGTGTTCCTAAATCCATCCTAGCATCCATTGAGGGCAAGTGACACATCCAGGCAGTGGTGCTATGTTGAGCCTGTTATCACTAGCTGTGTGTTCCTCCTTTAAAGAGCAGACTGCTGCTTGTACACAGATATTCTGAAAATGCTAATGGCATATTATACAGCATCAGAGAGCTTTAAAGTGAACATTAATGTATTTCAATGAAACACCATAAATTCTCCTTCTTATTCATAATGTTGTGTTCAAAGTAAATCTTTCTTACATCCCTCACATAGAGTAAGGGCAAGTGTTTTGCATGAAAAACACCTGGACTCCTTAAGTGTACAGGGCTTTGTTCAAGGGCAGTATCCTGGGGCCTTTCAGACTTACTCTGCATTGCTTTATGCCTTGCCAGAACATAGAGCTGTGCCTAGGTAATTTCTCATTTTAAAAAAAGAATAAAATTGAATTTTAAAGTTTTAGATAGGCCTCTGTCTCTCAGTTTTTCAACTTGTTCCTGGCTTGAGACAGAATGATGCTCTTTGCTTTTTGCTTGTTAGGAAAGAGTTGGGGGGAATCTTCAGTGACTGGAGAAAGATTCTTAATTTTTTTTCTTTTTTTTTTTTCTGGGAAGAGGGTTTGCTTGGTTTTACTGTTTCACTGTGCAGTTATTGTTAACTGTACAGAGCTGACAGGAGGT
>VYZP01008170.1:481-16402 GCA_013400635.1 Hypocryptadius cinnamomeus | reverse complement strand
TTTCACTGACAGAGAAACACACAGATCTATAAAATTATCTCAAGCATTTTGGTTATGTACTTTTCAGCTATAAATTATTGACAGATAATCCCTACAAGTTTGCACAAAATTGGAAGTACTAAAATTACTTGTCCCTTTATATAGCAGTCAAGCTTTCCTTTCTATATTTTAGCACAATCTATCAAAAAAGATCAGTAGAGGATAAATTTTACTGAATACTGCATAAAGAATTATACTGGTAAGTTACAGGTAAAGAATTACAATTATGGTAAAATTTAGAGTGTTACCCATGGAAGCAATCCCAGCACAATTTACTTGTTAGTACATACTGTACTTTGAATAAATACTTCTCCTGTAAAACCTGAAGGTTTCTGATTGTGATTTATGCACTTGCTAGCCCACAAACAGATAATACAACCTTGAGTAAATCCTGAAGAAAACAGGAATACTTATTAGTGAATGTTACAGCAATGAGCACTACAGACATGAAAAAATTACAATATACATATACAAAGCACCCACAGTTTGAACCTAAATTATAAATGTCCCTGCTTTGATGCTCTTAGTACATCGGAGTTCTCACTGTATTTGAAGTTGGAGACCAATAATTGTGTTAGGAACACATTTTCCACAAAATCCTCCACATCTTCCATATATTTTAGTACCATCCTGGGAATTAGACAAAGAGAAGAGTCAATCAAGAGAAGCGATTGAAATCACAGTTGCACAAAAGGCTTCTCGAGGTTTGCACACAACAGACCTTTTGACAAATCATACCTAGAAACACTAAATCAAGAGACAGCAGCATATGCAAAACAGGAACAGAGATCCTTTATCACTACCACTACACATCTTGTTCCCAGGCTCTCCACCATTCCCAGGCTTACCATCCAATGTTGTCTTAACCCATCCACACTTAACTGTTCTTGTTTAACTGGTCTTTTGGTTTCCCATGCTAATAAAGATGGGAGTAAGAAACAAAAAGGATCATCAGTAGTGTCTTGAACAAAATGTGAAGGGTTGGGTGTTGTGTTTGGGTATTTTTTAAAAGCATCTTCAAAGCCTCTAATAAACCCAATTAATTCAATAACCTCTTAAAATCAGTTAAGAGAAGGGTAGGCAGGGAGTGCTGATCTGATTTAGATACTGGACAGTGTGATTAAACATTGTTGAAGAAAACTTAAATGGGTCAGAGACCGTGAATGCTATTTCTGATTCACAAAAATCACTGTAGCTTTCACTACAGTCAACACTTGTACCTCTTTTCCAAGTCATAAGAGCAGGTAAAGGAAGACAGCATTGACTCACGTGGGATTTGTGTATGTCAGCAGTTGGATAGCTGCCCTGAGCAATCCACCTCACTGTACTGGATAGTCTCAGACCTGTACCAGCCAAGTTAATGCTGAACTGTCCCTAGGAGAAAAAAAAAAAGGTAAAAAAATTCACAGAGCTGATAAACAGGGCTCAAAACACTACAGACTTCACACTGGCATATTTGCACATATTGCTTGGGTTATGCCTAAACATGAAGTACTCAAAGGTGTCTACAAAATATGGGCTGGTTATGCTGCACTGCACCCTTTCTACGGACATTCACAACACAAAACCAAATTATTCTGCAATAAGCACCAGCTGTGCTTCAGCTGATCTGTAGCATCTGAGTATGAAGACAAAACTAACATCAGAGAACTGAAATTATTTTTGCCTTTCTACAAATTAAATTTTAATTTACAAAAAGCGCAAACTTTCAAAAGGCAAGAATGAAGCTGTTTTCTTGAATGACTATTTTTTTTTAAGTTCCTGAATTTTTTGGAAATAACTTGATCAAAACATACTGCTGTTTGTAAAGACAAATCATTTCTTGGACACCTAATTTTCAAATGTTTGTATGCTGTCTAAGCATCATCATCTTATCATGTTCCATTGCTTTTTCAGTATAACAAATAACACAATTGAACAAGAATATAAGTGGATGTTAAAATAAATAACTATACTTTTAAGTGGAATGTTTTACAATACGAACCGTTCACAACAGATAGACAAGCTATTGATTCTAAAACATTTGCCTACAAAAATACAGACTGAAAACTAGCTTCAGTCAGTTCCTATGAGAATAGGAAAGATATTAAAAGAAACATATTGCACTACCTTGGTAAACAAACTGGGATACAGAAAATGATTAAATTGCATTCACAGAGAAGTGTAATATGTTACAAAGAAGTACTGCCCCCACAAAGAGCATAATGACTAGTTCAGGCAGCACTACAATCAGAAAACTGCACACCTCTGCATTATTCACTGAAAGCCTGGATTTCTGTATTCAGAACTAATAATTTTTTATTGCAAATGGTAGCTTCTGTGTTCTATTGCTTAATAATGTCATACATATATAAATATATATATATAGCTTTTATTATGATGATTCACTTACATTCCTTTGAAAAAATTCAGTTATATTGCTCAGTGTGGCAGGCTTATTTTGAAAGCACTTCTACGCTGTCCTTATAGCACTCATGTAGCTCAGGATGAGGTAATAAAAACTCATATGATTAGGGTAGGTTGTTCTTCAAGTATCCACAAAGTGGAAGACTTCCATTTAATGAAGGAGGAAATTCATACAAATGATGTGGACTGATTTCCGTAATTAACAGTCCCAGAGTAACTTCTTTCACAGTGACATCATTTCGCAAAAATAAATGAGGAATGCTATTACAATTACAATGACAGCTCAATAGCTGTCTGACGTATCATGCAGCACATGCAAGGCCAGGAACAGATTTCAAGGACTAAAAGTACATGAATGGAAGCCTTTTGACTGCATCAAAAGTGTCAGCTTCAGTCAGAACTTTTAGATGGAAATGTGTCAGTGCCAAGCCACGTAAGCAGAATGACCTCTCAACAGAAGCTACACACTGCAAACAGATTTGTATCATACTGCACCCAAAGGACTTGCAGGTTGAAGGCATCCAATACTGTCATGAACTTCAACTGTTTTCATGTCAGGCGTTTAAGCCTGCCAAACCCAGGCACTTCATTTGTACATAAACTGCACATGAATTGTCTCTAGCTGCCCTTGGCTGTATCCACCCACACAGCTGGTCTTAAGTTTAGGCAACCAGGAGAGATGGGCGACAGGGATTCACTTCCAAGCAGGTGTGAGCCAGCTAGTCTTATCTCCTTTATAACCAGTGAAAAGAAATTCACTTCCAGAGGATAGTTGACCTCATCTTAAATTGTCTAATACAGTAAGAGAAGCTGAAGTGTTTTCTAAGGAATCCTGTTTCTGCCAGGGGTCTGCAAAGGTTGGCTAGATCAGACTAGGGCTATGTCTGCATCCTCAAGGAGGACAATGCAGACGTGTAAAGTAAAAATTGGCCCAGAGAGCCCAAGTCTGTAGACAGTGCACCAATCAGGGATTTATTTTGGACTAACTCTCCCCTAGTCCCAGTCCTCCATAGCATTAGAGTATATTAAGATCCCTCCTCTGAAGCTCATTGTTGGCTTTAGCTTCATCCAAAAGGGATCCTGCTCAAGTCTTTCAAATCTTTCAAAACTACTCTGTGATGTGAAACAACAAACAGCAAACTGGGACAATATAGAGATTAATCTGAAAAGCACCACCCAATACAACTAGAACACTAATGTAGACACAACAATGCATGCGGAAATTTTAAAGTAAACTGTTAAAAAAGATTGATTTCCTCTGGTAGTCTTCAAAGACATGAAGCATCAGGAGAGAAACAGAGAAAAGATAAGGAAAAATATGCAGGATTATAGAAAAGTCACTAGAGAAGAACAAAGAATGAGAAAGCATTAGGGGAAACAAAGGATACATCAAACCCAGAGGGAGGCAGAGCAGTACATGAAACACACAGAAAGCTGGAGACACATACATGGAGCCTACAGGGAAAGGGTGTAGTAAACAATTTGAGGGAGAAACAATGAGGGGGGATGGTGGAATAGGAGAAAAGGGAGTAAGAAAAAACCACTTATTAATGTTGTACACTGACCTCACAGAATAGGAGATTGGGTTAGAACCTTACAGATCTAAACAAGTCACACATATTTTTTCCCCCTCTTATGTAAACATTTCAAGGGAGTAAGAGATCATAAATACCTGTGGACATCTGGCTGCACTGTAGCAATCTCCAGCTGTTGCAAATGGTACTGCTCTCCCAAGTATAGTCTGAGCAAAAAGAAAATCTGTGGCTAGAAAACAGAAAATTACTCAACACTAACTGCTGCATTTGAAGTTCAGGGGGAAACAGTGAAAAGTGTGAACATGGGTGTTTTATTGTTTGCATTGGGCGGGGTTTTTTGTTTGTTGTTCCCTTGGAAGTGAAGGTTGTGTGTTTTGATTTGAGAAATAATGGTTTGAATTTTGATTATTGTACCACTAGTCCAACCTACCAGATTTCTCTCTGAGATATGAGTGGGCTAGGAGGAAGATGGATCTGCACCTGGACACTGCACCAAGTGAGCTGGGCCAACTTGCCAGCTTCAGGCAGGAGCTTAAAGCACTGCAAGATTCCCAGTCCATTTATTTAGTGCCTGCCAAGGTCTGAGAAGGGACTAAGCAGAGCACAGAAACAAAGACTTCCACAAGAAAAATAAGCTGTGGACTAAAATAAAATTAAATAATGGGAACAAAACCTTAGAAAATGAAGGTAGTTCACATATAAAACAAGAATCTGTGAGAGTCATGCCACTTGACCACTTGGGACAAATTAACAAGGTAAGTAGTGGTTTTCTTTCTTTTTTTTTTGACATTGAATCCTTAAATGAAATAAGAAATCTGTTTGCCCCAAGATGGCATAGCTGGATCTGTAAGTGGATCAAAATAGTAATTTGGTAATTGTGACCACATACAATTTCAATAGAATGCTCAAATTGGCTAAAACTAACAAAATGCTTACTTTTAATTTGCATAGAAGCTACATCAAATCTTATTTTGCTAAAAACCGTGAAGCCAGCTGCAAGGTAATCATTTCGACAGGCACAGTCTTGCCTTCTGCTTCCATTGAAAGGACATTCATATGGATTCTGCAACCTAAAGAACAGTAAATATTTAGTTTCCATTTTGAGATTATTTCTTAATATCATAGTGAAAAATAAGTGTAATGCAGTATGCCACAGAAAAATACTAAACAACCTTTGCTGAACAACAAGCTCAGCTTTTAATCTTGGCTTAGCTGAAACACTAATGTGGATCAAAGCCATTTCTACCAAAGTCAAGACAGAAAAAAAAATTATAATCATTTAGTTCAACTAACATAATTTCAGGCTGGAAGTATCCATATTTCTGTATGTGTGCTCACATGCCTGGATATTTAAAACAGAAATCAAGGAAAAAAAAAATCCTACTCTAATTTCTCACAAAAATAAGTATTATTTTATTATTTTACTTTGGAAGGAGTAAATGCCTTTCATAAAGTTACAAACCACTTCTGTACCTGTATCCATATACTTCAGAAAAGTTTTCTGCTTCACCTTTTACCAATGTCAAATATTCTTTGGGATTCTCTAAGTGCATGCCTGAGCAATAAATCTGGGAGAGAAAATGCAACCCTTTAGCAAAATCTTTATTAGAAAAGAGTTATTTCATAAAAATATGTACTCATAAAATCTCATAAATATTAACAGTACCTTTATCATCCTTCCCTTAACGTTAAGTAGGTATTCACCATCCCTTCTCATCCCTTTTTTAATCTGCATATCTTTGCAGGTGGTAAGAATTTCACCTTCAAAATGAATGATTAAATCATATTAATATTTGAGGAACAGAGCTTACTTTTAGGACTTAATTTTCCATAATTGCACTCCAAATATACTTATAGCTTTAATATAAGTAACCTGGGAAAACATTAACTGCATAAAATCACAGCTATCACTTACATTCTTTCTCATGGCAGATCTTTCTGGCATCTGGTTTTAAACGTGGCAGGCACAAGTCACTAGATAAGCCATTTTCAGTCATACACTCTACTGTTCTCTGCTTTATCCCCACTCCACAAGATGCTGAGCACTAGACATAGATAACCATTAAGACTTAGTTTAGAAAGAAGCAAATAATTAACACCATTATGTCAGCAAGTTATTCTTGGCATTTATTCATGTCAGAGGCAGCTATAAAAATGAGCTTGCACATCTGTACTCACTTTGGTCCACTTCCCCACTGTCCAAGTAGCTGCTTGTGAACATCCTTTGACGTTGCATCTGTAAATGTAGGGGGATGGCTCTACCGGGCATTCTCGGTATGCTACAGCCCGAAGGCCGTGGATGTGCCGGCTTTGGACAGAGTGGATTCCAACACAGTACGGGATCCTCTGCTGGTAGCCAAACCCACAGCTTTCTGAGCACTGAAATAAAATCCCCAAGCACAGACATCATTTCTGTGAACGTTTCTGTGACATTTCTGCAGAACTGCATTACAGGTAAGCCAGCTCTGAGCCTTGCTCCAGCAAAAGCCTGTCATTGGAGGCATGCCACCCTGGGCTGGAACATCAGTGTGCAGAAGTGAAGGTCTGCAATTGTTCCATGTGCAAGGAGCCACAAAGCTCCATGGTGCCCTTTTCTCAGAGGTTCCAGAGCCATCCCCTCTCAGCTGTGATACATGCACAGACAGTCATTCCCTCTCAGCTGTGACACATGCAGGGACATGCACACACAGGCAGTGCAGATGCACAAGGGAAACAAAGCACTGATCAAACACTTCATGGAAATCAAGGAAAAGCTTTTTGGTTACTTCAGCGAGGTCAGTTTGAGTTTCCTGGGAACCAGCAAAGGAATCCTGTGGCAGGGGCAGCTCTCCTCTAATTAGTGATCACAGGTCCTGGGGTGGTTAAGGGAGGACTCATAACAGCCTCTACAATAAGTCATGGCTGACATGGAAGGTCAATATGGAGAAAGTTTAGAAAACCTTTTTCAAATGCAAACATACTTTTTTTCTTCACACACATAACCTAAATTTTACAGCAATATAACATTCTTAAATGTAAATATATATAAAAGATGTGTGAGCAGTTCAATTAGTGTACCTGTGACAGTTCTCCTGTGAGCACAACATATTTAGAGGGAGATACCCTGCAGGTTTTGGATGATGGAGGCTTTGTGGCAGGATCACAGAAGCT
This sequence comes from Hypocryptadius cinnamomeus, assembly GCA_013400635.1. NCBI lineage: Eukaryota > Metazoa > Chordata > Aves > Passeriformes > Zosteropidae > Hypocryptadius > Hypocryptadius cinnamomeus. Next base: position 9,272 of record VYZP01008170.1, on the reverse strand, counting down.
TTCATCGACTTGAAGCTGGTTTTCATTCACACATTTTACTTTCCTGTATATCTCCTTTCTTCTAGATGATGCTGAGCACTAAAAGTGAGAAAATTAATCAGAGTTTAACTAGACATTTACAGAATGAAGTTACCTACTGATTGGCACACACCAGTAAAACTCAGACAGCAATGCCTTTTGACATCTGCTATCAATATTAGACTAAATTATTCACTGAATCAGTCTTTTACTTTGTTTTCAAAGTACTTCTAATCATCTGAAAGAAACCCCAACAAACCTGCATAGAATAACAATGACACAGTAACTGTTGGATGAGACAGAGGAGAAAATGAAAATGTCAAGCCAAGATGATAGGTTGGGTGTAAAAACCCTTCCATATGAAAAGAGGCAGAAAAGGATTTCAGTGGAATATAAAAGGAGTAAGTTGGTCCTGAAAAAAAACCAAGTTGATCTTGAAAACAGAACAAGAGGATGAGGGAGAGGGAGAAAGAGGGAGAGGGGAGGAGAGAGAGAGAGAGAGAGAGAGAGAACTGCCTATTAATCAAGCCAATGCCAGTGCCAGCTTTGAGTAGCAGTAGTTGTTGAGCTGTTCTTTTGTCCTGAGTGTCTTCAGACCTCTCCTCGTGGCAAGCTGGTGGAATGGTGAGCCATCACAGATCTGACAGGACAGGATAAGAACCTTGCTCCTACCAGAATCCAGAAAAGTGGAGGTACAGGTTAAGTAATATATATATCAACAGCACGTCCCCAGCTATGTGTACCCAAACTAAGCTAACTTTTAATGGCATGGAGGAGCTCAGAATATTAGGTACATAAAGAATAATCCAGTCACAAGATAATGGGGACAGGCAGAAGACTTCTTTTCGTGATGCTTTATATCTTAGCTTTGTAGGCACTCTTCTCCCTAGGATAAAAACACTTCACCCAGTCTACTGGCTGCAAACTGCACAGATCTGGACATATTTCTGCTCTGCTGTGACTGGTGAGGCAAGGAAATGACACACAAGCACCCAGAGCTAAGACAGATGGGCAAAACATTACACGTTTGCTGGTGGACATCCTGCAGTGGGAGTGGCATGCAGATGGCTAAGCACTTGAACTATAAACATTACATGTACAGGGCTGTGTATGAATGTGGGGAGAGAAGGAAACAGAACACAGAAATTTCAAGAAAACAGCAACATACATGCAGAAGAAGTTATGAAATAGCTGGAGAATGTACTGAAACAGAGTGTGTTTGTGGTGGAGAACTCCAAACACCCACCTGGAATACACAAGTGTTTGCTGGCAAAGGAAAATTCACTCTCATTCTTTGAAAGTCTTTATTTGTGCTAAAATCGCATTCTGAACCACTTCCACTTATTCCTGATTTTCACAGCTACACATGAGAATAGAACACTTGAAAGAAACATGTATTTGTCAGCTTTCCCTCAATGTAGCTTAACAAAGGAATATATATGTCTGAACTGCATTAATATAATCTAGGTTTTGCAGAGCACCAGCCAATGTTTTACATATTAACAGTTGGCACTTCTATAGCACTGTGTCCCTGAGACTTTAGAGTCTTCATATTGAAGGGGGTATGCCCTAGAAAATTTAGCATGTCAGAATATTAATATGACACAAATGCACAAAATGTTTTCTTGTTTAATGTTAGAAATAGGCTCTTCTGCACACCATTTCAGGTATTATACATAATTTTTGTTTATTCTCTCTCCCCCCATCCTTATATGTTTGCATGTTTGCACAAATAACAAAGGTTAATAACTTTTTAGCATGTAGAAAATAGTAATTACACCTTTAGAAATGACAGCTCTCTCCTGAAGGTATCTGTAGATTTTCTTAAATATGAAAAAGCATATTTGGTAAGAGAATGCTGAGTTTTATTTTCTTATCTTTCTTCCTCTTTGGTAGGAGTATAATGAGATTTATTTTGCTTCTTATCTTTTCATTTGCAAGAAAAGATGCTTCATGTTTTTAAGATGCTTTAAATCTTCCATACAGAACTTCTTATAAACACTGTTGCCCAAAGATTTTACCTCCAAGGTGTTTACTTCCACATGACATTTCTTCTGCATTTCTGTTCTTAAAAAGCAGCTTTTAAAAAATATATTTCATAATAAGGATTTATTAAAAACCTTGTGCACCATGTAGAGAAGTAAGTAGAGACAGTCCTATCAATAAGTACCTGCTCAGAACTCCACCCAGAGCTTTTGTCTACAACAGACAAGCAAATCCTGTAGAGATTATAAAAAGAGAGTATAAATAAAGTCTTTGACATTTTTTGTCACTTTTGAAGTTTTGCAAGCCTTTCAAGCCTTTTGAAGTTTTTCAAAATTTCCACCATGGTCATTTGCTATTCTGCAGCACAACAGCTACTAGAAATGCATCCAAATGTGTGTGTGGTGTGGGGAAATTTAAAAATAACAGAAACCCCAAACTTATTATGCCATATTACATAACTCAATTAAGTCATACAGGTTAAAAACCTTACTTACACTTTCCCATGCGTGTGCCAGCCAGTGGTACAGATGGCAGACGGGCAGCTGGCAGTGCCTCGTGCTGGCGGGGCGCAGGTCACGGCTGCACAGGGCGTCACTCACCCGCCCCAGGCCTGTCACCTGACAGGAGATGTCCCTTTGCTGAATCCCCACTCCACAGGATACAGAACACTAAAATTGATCAAAATTAGTAGTGTCGCTGTGAAATGAGACTGTCCTCAGAAGGATGTACGGCTGTTATTAGAAGTTCTTAGGATATTATTTAAAATATACTTCACAGCCCTTGTGATATGAGTACAATACCTGAAGAAATTTATGTTGAAAATGCAAAACTCCAATTAAAATGTTTTAAAAATAAAGAAAATAATTGCATCTGAGGTACCTAGCTGAGCTCTCTGCATGCCTTAATTCACAGTAGGGACAATCACTACAGACATATGCCAAGCAAAAGTTTACATTTTTGCAAGGTCAACGATTGAAGCCCTGAGTTTACATCTTTGTCTTCATTAGAGATTTGTCTTTATTAGAGATTTTCTTGTCTGTTTTAAAATGCAAATACTACAATAAATGAGAAAAAGTCTCAGTGTTTCAGGTTAGATAATCTTGCAAAAAGTGTAATATTCTGAGGACATTATCTTTTGCAGGTAGTACTAACAATTTTAAACCCTGAAGAGCTTAAACGCCAAATGCCTCTTTTCCTTCTTCCTGGTCGAAGGAATTTCACTATACCACTAATGCCTGCTGAGATAAATCTAATTCCCTTTTACCCTAGGCAGAAGCATGATTATGTCCCAAAGCCTACCTAAAGGCCCAAGCTCAATCATAAAGTTCATATTGTTCTATCAAGTGTGGCCAAAATGTGGAGAGTGGTACTGTGGGGAATCTTACCCCAATCTTTACCAATGTAAATCTTGTGTTGAAAGAGCGAGTGAAATACAAAATATTGCAATGTGCTCAGTTACACACAATTTTACAACAAGGTGACAGATGTTTCATAAGACCAAACCAGGGAAAAGGCCAGTATTTGTGCCCACAAGCCCTTTTTCTTGCCCTTTTCCCACAAACTTGGCTCCATTTCACTATTTAGACTAAGATAGCAAATAGTGATATTACTGAATTCATTGCAGAAGGTAAGAAGTAAGCTTTAAAAATTCACTGTTAATATACAAGGTAAGATGAGGAAAGTCCTAAGTAGCTATTCAGTAGAAAATTGAGATTAGCAAATAATTTCAGTTTTCACATACATTTATTTTTCATTACTCTTAAAAGAAAGAAAAAGAAAATACAATTACTTGTTAATTTGTTAATTTCATTGCGATGTGTGTACTGACAATTTTTCTCAGTAAAGCAGTGTGTCATGAATATGATATTGCCTTACATTTTCATGGAGAACATAATTATAGAAGCTTTTACATACCTCTTTCCATCTGCTGGCCTTCCAAGAAGGACATCTGCCAGCTCTACATATTTTGTATGTTCGTGGCTTTTTCAAATGTTTGCAGTTGTCGTCTTCTATTTTCGCTTGGAAGCTGTTAATACAATGCACATCACGAAACTTCAAACCTTTTCCACAGGAAACAGAACACTGAAAAGAGAAGTGTTATTTCACTACTTTGCTAAAATTGCAGAGCAGTTTTCTTACTGCACAGAAGAAGCTGTGGCCTCACCCAAGATGGACTCGGCCATTATAGGAGTTTCTGTGTTATGACACAACATCTGCTGTACGTGTCTGAAACTTCTCTGTGAGCTCTCTCATACTGAGCATTACAGATCAGGTGCCAAATATCTCTCACATCTTCACTGATGGCATCATTGAGAAATACCTGTGCTCAGCCATCCATATCCATGCAGGAGACAGCTTGATACTCTGATCTCACAGGAACATGCTCTAGCAGCTGTTTCCAGATGCATGCTGCTATTATCACATAGGCACGATGCTTATTACAAGCACCAAAGAAAGGAAAATGCAATATCATGGCTATGTGTGTTTCTAGCTAGTAGGTCACAAAGTCATGTTTGCTTGGCAACTCCCCTCCATGAGCTTTGGGTATCTAATGGTACATGGCAAACAGGCAACAGAAGAGGTATGAAGCAGACACCACCAGTTAAAGTGCGGTCCTTGGAGGTGTGGACTTGCCCCAGCTCCCCGTATCCCATTTTCTCCAGAAAGCTGCTACAGAGCTGGTTCTAGGACCTCCCTTCCTTCCTCCCTCCAATGTCAAACTGTCGGGGCTGCAGGTTTGTTCAGTGAAACCCTCCATGGCATGCACCCTAGCTGAGACTACAGCGTGCCTGACGGATTGGGCTCTGATGGAGAAATGGCCATTCCTCTGCTAAACTGCTGGACTGCTGCCAGACTTCAGTGAGGTTTGATCAGTGAGGTTTTAATTCATCACATCAGGGACGTCCTATACACCTACAGAGTAGGGCTACAGGACTTAGGGAGCTTCCAGCCAAACAAGGAAGTCAATCATCGGAACTTCTTCCACATTAGGTGGCTACTCAGCTGATTTCCCTTGAACCATGAACAACATGAATATATGTACTTTAGTATTTCCTTAAATATTTTATATCATCCTATTAAAAAGTTTAGATCAATGGAGACGATTTTTTCTGTCTGAAAAGAGAACATGCTTAATTTGTCCTAGGATTTCATCCATGCTTAATTTTACACTTGAAAAAGCATTTCCTATGGGAAGATAATTAATTCAGGTAGAAAAATAATAGTCCAATAAAAATTGAATTTTCTAGTGGATATGAAAAAGAATTAAATATAGACCTTCCTCAAAAGCAATGAAGATATTTCTCTTCCCTTTATATCACATTATCATCATCTATGTCATTAGCACTACATGCTAACTTAACAAAGCATTTTTGAATACATATGTCTTCTGTTTTCAAGAAATTCAGTTCAGGTCATTCAGCTTTCATTACAAAACCTGGTAAATATTTGCCTGAGAACAACAGCTAGATGTAAGTTTTTAAAATAGAGAGCATAGTTCTCTATTTTTTTAAAGTTTTTAAAATAGAGAAGCAGCTGTAATAAATTAATCTGCCAGGTAAGAAACATTTTTGTTTAACAGTTTATTAAACAGAATCTCAGCTTACTCAGTTGTCCTCAACATCACAAGGATTTCTATGTCTTTAAACATTTATACGTATAATCTTAAAGGTTTAATTGAAATTGCCACTGTGCTTAAAATTCAAACTTTGCAGAATGAAGCAATACATCGGTCACACAACAAAATGAGTGGCATATTTCTCTTCTGCAACTATATTTACAAAAAAGATAAGGGCACTGCTTTGGCCACAGTTTGCCTTTTACATGTCTACTCTAAAATCTTCATGAAAAGAATGCTTGTTTACAAATTAAATTATTTTGCTCTCAGCAAAACCTTTCAATGTATCTTTTAAAATAATGTTCTTGTAGTTTTACAATTTATGTTTTATTAATTTGGAAAATACTTTAAGATAGTAAAATAACAAAAAACACCTGAAATTTTAATATATGACTAATGTAGGTCAGAAAACTTAAAATGTTTGAATCATATCATTATAAAACCCTTTCAGAAGACTTAGCTCTGAATTCAGAGGATTTATTTATCAAAGCAGGCATGATAACTTGCACAAAAAAGAAAATACTGTTAGGATCTGATAATTGACTCTACCTTCCCTTAAAGTTTTTTTTTTCAAGAATTTTAGACACAAACTATAGATATGAAGGACCCCTAAACTCAAAATGTTCCTCCCTTAATTCCTTAGCAGGAAGTGAAGCGCAGCACAAAGTTACTTAACCTCCTCCTGTGGTGTGTCAGAAAAATCCTACATGTCCCTCCTTCCTCAATGGCCTCCTCTGCAGAATAAACCAGGCTCCAGAGGAGGCCTTGTGGGGACAGCATTCCAGGCTGACAGCTGCAACCAAAGAAACCCTCCTAAGAAGTCTCCAGCTCAGGACGTGAGGCTACCACAACACAGAATAATCTCACAGCACAACACTGTCTCACTCTAATTTGTCATCCTCAACATTAAGTACTAGGACACCACTTTTCAGCAGATACACATCTTTGTTTATGTTGTGTAGATATCTTGTATTCAACAAAAGTTTTATTTATTGTACAGGGCTCATGGCTGCTAACAGCAATAGACTATGCAAAGAAATGTCTTATCCTGCATCTCAGCCTTAGAAAGATCTTCCCATATCTCTACTCACTAGATACAGCATTACATGTTTACTTGTACACAGGTGGGAACTTGATCTGAATTTCTGTGGTTGGCCTGGTTTTTTTTCTCTTTGTTGGTTCAAATTCAGTTGAGTTATATCTCTGTTATATTTAAATGTCCTTATTTGAACTTTATAATTCGTTCTATTACTTCTAAAGAAAAACTAAAGATTTTTGTGTTAATTTATTAGAAGGTATTATTACCAGTTCCAGAGAAATGCCTTCTTCTCTTTTATAAAGATGTTCTACTTACTTTTGTAATTAGAATACAGGAATTAAAAGAGGGAGTTCAGAAAGGAAAATACCAGCTTAGATGTTAAAAATAACAGAGGCTTTATGAACAGTTATTACAAATATTTCACGTAAATACTGTTTAGCTTTGATGACTAAAAGATACCAACTATGAAGTTACCTAGCTGAAACCTAGGCATCTTAATGTAACAATGCAGAAACTCAGATGAAAGATACCTAAAATCTGAAGACAGAAATTACTTTCAATTATTTTAAGAATGTTTTTATTTTTAAAAACCAAAAAATATAGGAAATATAATTTATCTTTTCAGTAATGTAACTTGTAAAAGTCATCTGATCTATGTTTTTCTTTGCTGTAAAAGACAATAAGTTACAAAATACTGCTAACTCATATCATGTAAATAAACATTTAAATAACTTTTTCCAGGGAGATTTTCACTCCATATCAATTTAATGTTATGTTTAAAACTTAAAAAGACATGTTCAACATGCTGGGACTGTATCAAAAAACATTAAATGCATTAAATCCTTAAAGGTGTACAGAGACAATATTTCTGCATATAGATTTGCTATCTCATTTTTTCCCATATTCATCAAGATCTCATTCTCTGTTCACATGTATCCAAACCTTCTGTTGAATAGACCTTATACTGAAAAAAAGGACTGTCACTCTGCAAGAAGTGATTCACTTGCATCCTCTTATGGGTTTCAACTTAAGAGCTTTTCAACTAGAAATTTTTTGTGGGGTTTTGTTTTTGTTGTTTTGTGTTTTGGCTGGGTGTTTTTTTACTTAATTCATGAAAGAACACTGATGTTTAATTCATTATATTAATGTGGTTTTGCTCTGAAAGAATGAAACTCTTGATGCTTGTAAAAGCTAGAAAACCCCACAGATATTAAGCATCTGTAAACTTCTGCTTGAATATAATTGCCAAAACTTAAAAACAAATGAAGCACTAAACTAAGATGTGCCTTTAAGCAGCTTTGCTACAGCCAAGCGCATCTTCTGGAATTTCATGGAGCTGCTCCTGCCCACTTCAGAGTGGTTCCACAGTGCCAGATTCCTACATCTGCTGCAGTGACCATCTCCCACCTATCAGAGTGTGAGGAAAAGAAACCTAAATATCTCTGAGGACCACATCCTTTACAATTTCAGTGGGACATCAATAAAATTTAGGCAACTGATTTGAGGACTGTTATTCTCAAAGCCTTACAGACAAATCAGTTACAGAAGCACCTAGACTGCCCTGGGCCACAGCCAAGGACCTTAAAAAAGTTATCTTAAAAAGTGGTAACAGTCTAATACTACATGCATGCATAATCTTTTTAACAGATTGGCCAGCTCAGTGCTTTACAAACCCATAAGGATAATGAACATCCTGAAAGCAGATTTTCCTCTATTTCTAATAACAAGTTAAAGAAAGAAATTGCTCTAAGTGTACACTGAGTGCACAGCAGATGAGTGAAGCACAGTGCCAAACACAGTGATAGATGATATTTAGTGCAACTGAAGAAAAAGAAATGCTCCAATTCTATTTTTCTTAACACATGAAAAAGCTAATATACTTGTCATGGATATAGAAGATCCAGGATCATCAGTAGAAAGTTTCAGAAGGTATATTACTCTGTATGTACAGTATTCTCCTGAAATTTGGTATATTCTGGCCTCATTCCTTAGATAATATATAAAAAAAAGAATTCTTAAAAGGATCACTTCCTCCCAAAGTGCTTTGGCAACATATGCAGGCAGGCTCAACTGTGTTCTTTACTGCGTAGTGACCCATCTTCAGCAAAAGAAGACTCCTCCAGTCCAATACA
>VYZP01008169.1:0-10543 GCA_013400635.1 Hypocryptadius cinnamomeus | reverse complement strand
GTACATAGAGGACATACAAGCCACATCCCAGAAAAAATATCGGTCTTCTAACTACAGTTTAAGACCTGAGGCACTTCAACATGTCATTTTGCTTTAAATAATAGAAGATGCATTGGCTTTTTCAATCAAGTGGTTCTTGCACTTAATGGTTATTACAATTTTTATCCAGCACTTTTACCTGTTCCTTGATGTCTTGCAACTGTTGCTGCAGCTTCTGTACATCTGCATTGACATTAGTGTTGTCTTTGTCCTTCTGCAAAACTGGAATGTTTCCACTTGCTGTAACATTAAAAGAAAACAAAGATACATGATTATGTAGCAATCTAATGAACCAGGAATAAATATTTCCAGTGTCACAGCTNTTAAAAGAAAACAAAGATACATGATTATGTAGCAATCTAATGAACCAGGAATAAATATTTCCAGTGTCACAGCTACAATTTTTCAATTATCTAAAAAAAAGTTAGCCAACCATCTTTGATAATCTAATTAAATTCACTACACCCTCACTGCAGCTCAACAAAGAACTTCGAGTTTAGTAGCAACACTTCTTTGACAAGTATTTCCATAATAATGATGCTTGTAGTCCCTTAATTTCTCAGAATTCTTATTTGTCAGCGAAGTTCCTGACATAAATATTTTTTGCATATGTTTGTGTTGTCTTTGTCTAAAATTCCCACATTGAAATGACTTTTTTATCTACAGAGATGATTCTGTTTGGTGTTCAAAATTACCCAAGTGTCTTGGAAGCAGTTCATTCAAAATTTGAACAAGCTCAGATTAATATTTCTGTATTTGACTGATCTGAGAAGCAATATTACTATATCAAAGAAAAATTGTCAAGTCTTGAATTTCCAGTGTATTTTAATGACTATTCTTATATTTATCTATTTCAGAACATTATGGCAAGAATGAATATTCCAATTCTCATAAACTCAACTGAAATACTGTGTACACAGAGAAAATACAAATAATTCATAGAAATTACTCAAATAAGTTACAAGAAGTTTAAAAACTAGTCAAAGGAGGAGATGTAAAACTAGACATTCTCTCAGGAAAGTTGCTTGTACCTAGATACAAAATACTTACCATTACTTCAGAGTACCAGAGGTAAAAAAAAAAATTATTTGCTCATTTGCACAATCACAGAAAATCTTCAGCTTTTACTTCTTAGGGTATTAGTAAGTGGCCAAGTCATCACACGTTTTGGATTCTACTCCGAATGCCAGAAGCAACTCTCCAGTGTAATGACCAGTGGTGTTACATTTGCTGCTACTGGTGCAGAAAGTAGTGCAAACAGCAAAGGGATACCTGGGTTAGCACTGTTTTCATTAAACGTTTCTTCAGAAAGGAGAGAAATATTTAGATCATTTAGAAGGATGAGAATAGGTTGGTGGAGGAACATAAAGAGTATGGGCTCTGGAGTCACTCACAAATATCATCACTGGTATCTTCTGTACCTTTCCCTCCGCAGCACATTATGAAAGGCACTCTTCTCTCAACCACTGCCCGACACTGTACACATTTCTTCATCAAGCTTGCACAATCTGCGGGAGCAGAGAAATAAATCAACTCTGAATCTTCCCACTTCGTTTTTCCTTTTTGCTATCCAAAGGTTTGTTTATTCAGAGTAACTATACAGCAATGACTTAACAGATGCTTATGATACAAAGAACTACATGAGTTTATCTTCACATAATTGTCTGCAAATCACACCTAAACAATGTCCTGCTTGGGATTCAAAGTAAATCTATTCTCTATCTCCATCTCCTTTTAAGATATTTCAAGTGAACAGGTCCCTCTTTCTCCATATGGATGTCTAGTCCACAAGAATTACAGAAGTTAAAAGGCAATCACACATTTGAGACCAGAACTTCCAAGAATATCCTGGCTATCTGCTTTTTTCTTTAGAACAAAGGATCTCACTGTCCTAATGCTCCAGGAGCAAAGAGATGCAGCTCTTTACCCTTAAGAGTAAACCTACATCTTTTGATACAATCCTAGAAAGGGGGCTGTAATTTTTCAACTAAAGGCAAGTTATTGTCTCATAAATGGTAAAAGGTTACTGTGAATCAAGAGAGTGGGTCCTAAAAACAACACAAACTTGAAGACTCTCTCATCCTGCTTGAACAAGATGGCCAGAAAAAAATCTGGAAAGAAATAATCTACAACTGTTAAACCTTCTGCTGTCCTTGTTACAGCTTAGACTTGGTAACGTGTACTGCGCTGCTGAAATCCTTCACCACAGTAACCAATCTTTTTGTTGTCTTCTTTCCTGGGAAATGATTCAAAAAAACTTCTCTCATCATCTTTCAACTGCAGACAGTGAAAGAGTCCAGATCAGGCTAACTGTAGTCAGTGGTTTGATGTCAGCTGCCTCAGCCAGAACAGAGGAAGAAACCAGACTTCTTTAGCAAGTCCAAGTAAGCGGTTACTCATGGGAATGACTACCTTCCCTCTTGTGTAGATCCTCATCAATAAGGACTGCTCTTCTCTAGGGAAATGACCCTTCCACAAAACCCTGAAATATCTGGAGACAAGGTGATAGCTCCATTCTCATCCACATATACTCAAAACCAAAAAATTTCAAGATCTCTTCTACCTATTTTACCATTACACAAGATAAATCAAAACAAACCACAACTGGTGCTCTTCGCAAAGATATATGATGTGACTTTTGGGGCAAAATACAGCCCTTGTGCAAATCTGTAGATTAGTAATGAAGCATACTAAGTATTTATTGATTTTTTTTTTAATGATAAATTTTTTATGCACCATTTGCATATCCGAATGCCTTGAAAAAGCTGCAACAAAACAAAATTAATTCGAATTACTACGAAGTGTTAATGATATACAGTAGGCTTCTATAATGTGAGAAAGCCTACTCACAGTTAAATCATTCAGATGAAAGAGCACACGCTTTCTAAATCTTTTTAAATCTCCACTTTGTCCTCCAATTATCAGCATGACAAATAATGCCAAAATTCTGAAAATCACACCAGTGAATCAAATCTGAAATCAGATTACTGATTTCAAATTACAAATCAGAACTATTGCTGTTGAGACGGACACATGACATACACACACACGCACACTTGCTAATTGTTTTAGAAGTCTGATTAAAAACGTTCTGTTTCACAATTACTTCCAAAAGAGGTTTTGTAAAGTTACTTACTCTCACAGGCACACATATGACCACAAGGCTGGAAGAGCACTGCTGCCTTTTTGTCTGAACATACTACGCATTCTTCAATCTGTAAAGACAACACACACACGTGAGCAATGTGCATCTCCTGCTCTCTACATTAATTTGCAACGCACACGGACTTCAAGAATCTCCACCTAGTGGGGTTTTTAACTAATTCAGCATCTCAAAATGCAGCTTAAATGAGTTATCACACTAACTTCTAAGAACAGGTATTTGCTGGCAATTTTTACACATTCAGTACAATGACAGACACAGAGAAGCATTTAGGACACCACATATTTCTTTTTCCTTTTCTCCTTTATTCCATCACAGATACTGAAATCAGGGTTGATCAGGCTGAAGAAGAGAGTCTCCAGGAAGACGTTATTACAACCTTTCTTACTCAAAGTGGGCTTATATGAAAGATGGGAACAAACTTTTTTGCTGGTTCTGTTGCAGTAGTACAGGGAGTAATAGTTTTAGACTAAAAGAAGGCCAATTTGGTATAAGAAAGAAATTTTTTATGATGAGGGTCATGAAACACTGGAACGGGTCACCCAGAGTGGTGGTAGATGATCCACCCCTGGAAACATTCAAGGCCAGGCTGGACAGGGCTCTGAGCAACATGATCCCATTGAAGATGTCCCTGCTCATTGCATGGTATTACATGTCAGTCACATTACTGATTTTAAAGGCCCCTTCCAACATTCTATGATCCTATGAAATTCACTTAAAAGGTACTTTTACAGAAATGTTTTAATATTCTGGGTCAGGGTTTCTCAAGTCCTTTTGCGTGAGAGCTCTATATATGATGGAATCATCAAATGGTTTGGATTGGAAAGGACCTTAGAGATCCTCCAGTTCCAACCCTTGCCATGGGCAGGGACACCTTCTACTAGATGAGGCTACTCAGGGCCCCATCCAACCTGGCCTTGAACACTGCCAGGGATGGGGCATATACAGTATGATCATAGACATCACATACAATTCCATTTGTACTGGCGTGGACCACCTCTTCCAGTTCATAGAACTGTTGTCTTGATTCATTCATTTCTTAGCCTTGCAGATACTACTGTAAGGTTTTATACAGAAAAGTATAAGAGAAGTATTGACCAGATATTCCAACCTATCAAACTAATTCCGCAAAAGAAATCAACGGAAGGCTATCCACAAAGCTTAGCTTTTACCTGGGAAAGCTGATTTCCATAGATTAGCTTCTTTAGATGGATGAGTAGGGACAGAACCCTCACTTTGCTGCTCCAAATCACTCAGTGGCAGAACCCTTTCACTGACTATAAGGAGGTCTAGAGAAAAGGAGCTCCCTCTATGTTAACGTTTGGCTTTTGAACATACACAATGCAGAACAGTGAATAGTATAAGAATAAAAGAGTGAGTAGTAAAAACAGTGCAACTTTATACTTACAATTCGTATGCTTACTCTGAGATGGAGAAAAAAACAACATACTACAGAAGCAGACTAATCAAATGTGTTTGCAAAAAGTAAAAAATCCCCAAAAAGTGAACAGTTTGGTTTCCAAAAAGAAACCAACCAAACAAAAAAAAACCCTAAAGCCAATCCAAAACCAACCATAAATCCAAGTGAAGAACATTATTTATTTTTTTAACAGCTAAAAAAAAACCAGGACAAGACTTGGTGATTACAAGGAATAAAAGAATACTCAAACAGAAAAGCAATGGGGAGGTACCCATATAGTCAAAACTACTTGTGAGTAACCATTTGAGAAACCTCGGTCTCCAAAATAGGGCATGACTAGTTGATTCTCTGAAGGAAAAAGACAGTATAATGAAACTCATGTTTCCAAAGAAAAAGAAGGTGAAAGCTGAAAGTAATTATTAACTACAGAAACAAGCACATATTAACTCAGTTTACAGGCAAATCACCTTTCAAGCAGCCCTAAGGAATAGAAGAACTCAATATTACTGAGAGAAATTATACTTCAGAAAAAGCAGCAATTTATCTTAACATGAAGAAAAGATACCATGGCAGGGGGGAAATAGTCTATTTCAATAAAGCACCCTCAGGTGACTGATTAGGAACTCTGAGGACCTGAACAATAAAGACATTGCAAGGCAGGGAGAGGTAGGCATGACAGGCAAACAGAAAAGAGCAAGATATCATTATGATGCAAAATTAATTCTATACAGTGAGACATGTGTAAGGCATAATACCACACAAAAGAAGATTTACATTTCTTTGACCTCTTTTTCCCTTTTTTTTTTTTTACTTTTCCATTATAAAAGAAAGAGAACCAATAAATTTCAGAGGTTTTTACCTTTGTCCTGGACTGAACTTGTTCTTTACAGATGAGGCATTTTTTCACCCGTGGTGAGCACAAAGAACACGTGGCAATGTGGCCACACGGGCCAAACAGAGTGTCTCTCTTCATGTCTGAACACACCATACATTCTTCTAAGGTTTCAGAATCATTGTTGATCATAGATGGACTTCGGGAACCAACCTGGCCACTGCAAAGAAACCTTGCAGTCAAACTTTTAATAATGAAAAAAACCCACTCAATTTAAAATGCACATCAACTAGCTGCTTATATACTCCTATGCACTCAAGCATCAATGTATGACCATACAGCCATCTGAACTGCCTTTTCCAAGAACTACAGTTGACACTGCAGTGCAAGGTTACACAGTCGGATAAGGCATTGTACAGAAACAGGGCACACAAGTCAGGTTATCATGCTGTGAACGTAAGAAGTCCCTCCCTCTGGTCCTAAGAGCGCGCTTTACTAACAGAGACGTGCCCTGTGAAGGGCAGACGCAGCCCCCGGGCCTCGCCCGTCCCCACGCCCGGCAGTGCGGGACCCCGGGCCGGAGCTCCGCGCTGCGCTGGCCCGCAGAGGGCGCGCGTGCCCAACCTCCCGCCACGGGCGGCCGGAGGGAACCGCCGGGGGACGGGGCCGGGACGCACGGACACACACACAGGCTCCGAAAGGAAATCAGCACCTTACTCTTTACCAGGGCAACATCAATAAAAACAGCCGCTCTTTGCCACATTTTAAGAGTACAGTTTTGATTTCCATACAGGAATTAAAGATGAGAATCATTCGCGGCAATGGGTGGAACATAACTAGGACAAGTTGAATCCTCTGATACTGCATGGACCCGATAATATGGTATTTCACTGAAACTGTAACTCCTAAAGACATCAGACCTACCCCCGCATTCTCTTTTCACAGAATCATACAGTTGTTCAGGTTAACAGGCACTCAGTAGGTGACCTTCCCAAAGCAGCAACAACAGTGAATTCATATCAGTTTATACCAGGCTTTGCCCATTGCAGTCATTAAAAGTTGTACAGACAGATTTCACAACTTTCCAGGCCAACCTGTTTGCAATGCTTAGTTATTCTTCCAGGGATTTTCCCCCAACTGCCTTGTGAAGTTCTACCAATCTCCTTCTGAAGATTGTCACCTTCCCATTCTCCCCTCTTCCACATTAATATGCATGAAAGTCCAAGACTTGGCTAAGTTTCAATCAATGTATTTGTGAATAGCATTCAGTGTACCATAGAATCCTAAAGCATTAAACGTAAAAAAAAAATAACCACACACAAAAAGCCCACCAAACCCCTAGATCTGTATGCTTTAATTAGCTATTGCTAATTAAAGGCTCAACATTTAAAAAAAAAAAAAAAGCTAACCTGTGCAAAGCAGACCTTTGGAAACTGTGTATTTTACGACTATACAAACCTGACTTTTTCTTTGTGACATTTAGCCAATGCTTTGCAGAGACTTGGATCAGGGCAGAGATCGAGAGGGGACTGACCCTTCTTGTTCCGAATGCCGAGGTCAGCCCCGTTGGCTGCCAGGAAGCAGGCAATAGATGCAGCACTCTTCTTCTCTGCTCCTTGAGTGCCAAGTCCCATTATTAACTGAAAGAAAACAAATATGTAAGCAAGAAAGACCCTCTAAACAGTTAAGAATAGTCTGGCTAAAGGAAAGCTACTGGACATGCACACATGCACATACACACATAAATGTGTAAGGCAAAGGAAGCGTCTCTAGAACTAAAATCAAAACAAGTGCTTCATTCTGAGTCAGCTATATTCAGCTTTCCTTTAAGGAACTAAAATTCAGCAAGGAATAGTTCTACTGAAGCACTCAATCTCCTGTACACCTATACTCACGTGTGAAGTGGCTGTCCTTCTATGTAAGCACTGTAAAGGGCAAAGTTCCAGTGGGTATATTCAGAACTCACTTCAGTATATACTCAAATTGCTCAGTTCAGACAAAATCCTACCACTGCACCTGGACTGAAATCACAGTTGAGCAGAGAAATGAATGCACATCTACTTTTAGTCCAGCAAGTAAAGTACCTGCCCAAGAAAGTAACTGAAATTCAGTCTCTCAGCCTGGATGGATTAAAACCCGCACACTGTCCCTACCTAATCACATAATGCTACTCTGCCCTTTCACAGCTGTTACTGTATCCTTGTGTTACTGCTCCACAGGGTCAGCTAGAAACACGAAGAAGGCTCACTGCCACAGCCCAGCAACGAGTGGATTCCCCAGAGCATTCTGGGCTCCCAACATCTTTTTGTATTAAAGCTCGATCAGATGAAATGCATTAAGTATAACATAGACTACAGAACTGCTGGCATCACTAAGAATCCCTCAGCAAACTACACCACACTGTATCCAAAGGAAGAGCTTTGGCAAAGCTAGGGCAGCTCCAACTCAAGGAAACCCAGTTGCTTAGGGAAGCATTTTTTTAAACCTCAGTATATATGTTTGGTTTTTTTAATTAGAAGTTCTTACATCAATATGTATCACTGAGGCTACAAGACTCTTAAAGGTCACTTCATGAATTCGGATACTTCTCCTGCATTCTTCCTCATGATTAGGTAAGAACAGTACAGCTCCAAAGACTTTATACCAGGAAAATCAGTAAGCTATGGAAACAAATTGTTTTGTGGTGTCCAGATAACAGAAAATTTTCATTTATCAATTGAGACCATTTTTCTGCATTACAATTACAGCACTGGCTGAAGAAAAGCAGAGATGTGATCCAGCTTCAGCCCTGGTAATTTGGACCGTATTATCAATTCAGCCAAGGCAGCACAACACCCAGTGAAACTGATTGGCTCCAAGGCTGGCAGAGTCATTGTGGAACAGTCCTCTACATTAGTCACAAAAACCCTAGGTCCTAAAATGCCTCTGCATGCTGTACAACTTGAAAACACCAGGACAATGTTGCATCCTATGACATTTCTCAGGAAGCCTGCAACTTTTCAGGCACAAAGAATGAGAACACCACTAAACAACCCATGCACAAAATATTCTCCATTATGTCTCAATGCCCAGTATGGCTGCAGCATACCTCTGGAGGGGGATAGCCCTGAAATGCATCAACACAGGCCAGTCCCAGCCAATTCACCAGTGAGGGAGAAGTCCCAGTGCAATCCACAAAAACCGTATAAATAACATCTAAGTAATTGTAACTTGGAAGCAGTAAACACTTTCCATTAGTTTATTTCTTTTAGAGTTAGGATTTAGGCAGTGACATCACTTAAAAGCATTTTAAGGGTCAGAAAGACACCTTCAAGACACTTGTATATTAAAACAAATGACACAAAATGACCCTGGGAATAACACAGTTATTTAGGACAAAAAGTACTCTAGGCCAGAACAGTGCATCTGTAATAAAGCAATTCAAATGACTTTTTTTTGTGGTGGTGGAGACTATACTTCCAGAAAATTTCTCCTCCTCTCAGCTGCACAATCACCACAATATGCTGGATGGAAAACTTAAAAATTATTTAAAGAAAGGGGGTTCACTCCTCATAGCACTTGAGCACAGAAATGTTTTTCAGAATTATTCAGATTTCACCTAAAATGAGTAGGGCTTTGTGTACTATCAAGATTGCTCACTACATGCATTTTAAACAGTCTATCAAAAAATCAACTGAAGGAACCTGACAGAAATTATTTTATGTATAACATAAAATATCCTGAGTTGGAAGGAATCCACAAGGATCATCAAGTTCAGCTCCTGCCCCTGCACAGGACAGCCCCAAAATTCACACCAGGCGCCTGAGATCATTGTCCAAAAGCTTCATGAACTCTGGCAGGCTTGGTGCTGTGACCACTTCCCTGTGGAACCTGTTCCAACAGGCATAATGTTGGCATTCAGAAGGAACTACTAAAAAAAAAAATCAATGTTAAAGAATTAATTAAATTTAGTTCCATTTATGAATTAAGTGAATGACAATCAGTAAAAAGTATTGTTTCATATTTTAAACAGTGGTCAAAGTAAAAAGTAACAACTCATACAATTTCAACGAGTTGCTGTCCAACCAACTCGATCAAGTATGAAAAAACCCTAAAATCCTGCGAGCAAGATTTTTCAGTTTACTCAACTGAAACAAAAATAGAAATAATTATTTCTATTACGTATGTATGTACTACAAAGAGGCACCCTACAGGCCTCAGTAGGTTGGAATCTCCAAGACAGCAGTCCAAAATTAATTAAAATTTAGCAAAGCAAAAATGAGCTCTAAAAACTAAATATTTACAGAGATGTGTTGCTATCACATTGCCTAATGAAATCTGACACATTTTGCAACCTTTAAAGAAATTAATGAAGAAGAATAAAAAAATCTCTCAAAACAAACCCTCAGTTTAAGTCATCACCTTTACAAAAAGAAAACCTTACTGATTCCCAGGCAAAATTATTAATCCTATATATCTATTATCCATCACCTGTATTTGCAATTCCACACAAGACAAATTCCCAATGTGTCCTTGGATAGCTTTAAAGGTCCAGATGCCTGCACATATTTGCACAGCTTCAATTCTGTCTTTGTTGATACTCATTTTTGGGCCAAAGGCAGCTTAATATTTAAAACTGTTTAATGGTAAAATCTAGTTTACAGAATTTTTACCTTACTGTCATTTAAATAAAGGTGGATACGTACAGGTATTGTACTCATTTTCTGTTTTTCACAAAATGTTTTTAAGATAATTTGATTTACTGATCATCTTAAAGCGTTTTCAGGTATATTTACTCCATCTTTTACATTTCACATAAAATAAAAACAAGCAAGTTTTCATCTCTTCTCTGCCAGAACTACTTCTTCTCCACTTAAACCTCCCAAATTTGTTAGTTAGGCAAAAATCTTCTCTGCAGCTAAACAAAGTGCAAAGAAATGGCCAGTAGTTTGATCACACTAATTAAGGAGAGGAAGTTCAAAAAGATCATGGTTGATCATGATCTTTTCAAACTTTAAAACATTTTTAGGTGATCAGAGACACAATGAAGAGGAAATTTTAAAATTTGTTTTCTCATATCTTTTGCCTGCTCTTTAACTTATTACTTCAA
>VYZP01008167.1:0-15437 GCA_013400635.1 Hypocryptadius cinnamomeus | reverse complement strand
AAATATTAATTTGCTAAGTATAATGTGGGAACGAACTCTAAAATCACACTGGAGCATCCTAAGGGACAACTAACTAATGACAGATGTATAGAAATAACAAGTCGTGAACATGACACTCTTTCAAATTAATCAAAGTCTGTAAGGGACAATATGAATACTAAGAAAATTTAAATTGTCAGTTACCTACCAAAACCAGACTATTTGAATATTTGGAAAGAAAAAAAAAATAATATAAGCATGCTAGATACATAAAATAAAGATCTGTTTCAATTGCTAGAGCCATGCACTGACAGGTCCATTAATGAAACTTGCTACTATAAACACTGGAAGAATGTCAAGAAAATTCTTCAGGGAAAAAAAAACGTGCTATGTGATAATGATATTCCACTATAACAGTTATCAGCTAATTTGCCATCTTGGAAGCTCTGCTGTTTCCCTGACACTTCCAAATATGCCACAGACAAACAAAACTTACCACTGGAGGGTATTGTTATGCCAAGCTGTAGAAGAAAGGCACCTGGAGGTGTTAACAAATCTATTACACAGGTGTTATGTCAAGATGTAGCAGGAAGGCACATGAAGGAGGCAACAAACCTGTTATACCCATGTGGTGCTGTTCACACAATGAAGTACAAAGGCTTCTTTGCAGAAAAGATGTGACCATTTCTCCATTATTGAGCACAGCAGTAGCCTCAATTGAATAAAAATTGAGAAAACTTATAGAGTTTTACAGAAGATAAGCTGTACCAGAAATCCATGTCACAGAATGTCAAGATGTAAGCACAATAAATTAGTCTGCGTCCTAGAAAGTAGACGGTTAAAATAGGCAAGATAGATGTTTCTCTTTGGTCAACAACCAAGTCAGCTAAGAAACCCTAGGCCAAATGATCTCCAACATTCACAGTTTCTCTACCAAAATTGTTACATACTGAAGATGTTCTCGTTAGCTACATTAACTACATCATAACTGTAAGTACTGTTAAAATACAAAGCAACAAATGCAAACAAGCCACTTCCATCTGGGGAAAAAATGGAATGAGAAAAACATGAGACAGAGTGTTTTGATGTTATCCAGGAGGCTTGGGGGAGGAATCTCTTTCAATAGAAGATGATATCACTATTCTGTGTCCCATCAGGGGAAAAAAAGTAGGAATATTTCTTCATCCAAAAGCCATGTCTGCTTTTCCAACAAATATTCTGGTCAAAGGAAACTCTGGCCATTAGTTTTCTTCCAAACAGTCCTTCACCACTAGAGAAGATGAAAAACTTTCTTCTGGCTTCTCTTCATCTTGATATCCCATCTTCTTTCTGCCTTTGAAATAAACAGAGTCAACAGGAGAGTCCATACCCAGTACGACCCTGTCAGAAACCTTGATGACAAACATCTTTCAGTTGCCCTGACAAGCCTCTCCCAGAGCCTGCATCTACACCTTCTGACTGGAGTCTCCATTTAACCTCATTTCTGTACCTTCAGCCTCTGCTTAGCTGCATCATAGGTGCACTTGCCCCTGCTGTGTCTGAATCATTGTTTGGATTCGCCTGCCTCTGGTGCCAGCACTGTATTGCCAAGGTCACTGCCTGGCCTGCTTTGTGGCTGCTCTCCTCAAACCTTCTTTTGGGAAACAGCCTCTTCTTGCTGCTACCTGACCTTTCCATGATGAAAAGACATTTGCCTTCCTAAAAGAGCCTCACTTGTTCTTTCAAATAGGTTGGGAACTTCTGCCTCTGGAAGCCCTCCTTAATAACAGTCCTTAAACGTTTCTCCAATCTGTCACATCCAGTAACATCTAATAGGTTTGTAAATGGTGGCAGTGAGTAACTCAATTAAGCACAAAAAAAATGCCATGGGAAACAAGATATAATATTCCCTGTCCATCTCCAAGTATGCATTATGAATTGGAGTGAGAACATACCAAAATTTTTGATGTGCCCTCAAAACATACCACCTCACTAGTGATGCATTACATACACACCCAAGATTGATACTGACTGGATCCTGGGAGAAGGGCAATGAAAAGGACTAAGAATTAGATCTTTGCTGCCATACTCACTGCACGGACTCCTATTAAATTTTTCTACTTTTTTTGTCTCAAGGACAAAGGGTGACTCAAAACAGTCAGATACAACAGGAAATGTTTGGTACTGTCTTATCAGCACTGAAAAATGGTTATCCTGAGAGTTGAAACAGCAAGTACTCCTCCTGCCCTAAGCCTGTCTTTTGTCTCCTGATCCTCTACTCTGTGATTCAAATGGCTAGTTTTGAGCTTACACATGATTTGGGGTGATCTTCTGGGTTTCCTCTGAACTGGCCAATGCCAAATATTTATTTTAAAAACAAAACGTATTTGCCTATTTGGGGTAGGGGCTATATGTTCCAAATTTTACAGATTATGTCAGTTCTATGCACAAATACTGATTTTGGAGCATTATTCTACATCCCAAATTTGCTACATTTTGCATCAGCATTTTCCTTTAGGGTCCAGGAACAATCTAAACTTTTATATCAACCAAAACAGTCTTTCAATTTCTGCCATTCTTAATTATTACACACTATTTCAAGGCTCTTGGAACCCAAACTCTGGCAAAGCCTTTTGTTGTTCTCACTTGATCTTCTGCCACCTTCTAAAGCATCCAAAGATCTTGTCAGCTCTGGACTAATTTGAACAGGCTATAGCTAAAAAGTTAGCTATGTTGTTTCCTGCACTGGTAATTTAGTTAGTACATTCCATGAGGCAGGCAGATATTAATTTGTTGCCATTTGCCAATAAATGCTATTTAGGTTTACTGTGATCTTAGAATGATTCTGCATTGAAATCAGGAGACAAAATGTGGTCTCAAATGGTATGTGAGTCCTAACTAAACAACCACTTTCCTCATGACTATGGCAAGAGCATACACATTTTAACACACTCTCACACTTACCTGAACAGAAATTTCCCAACTTTATCCCAGGAAAGAAAAACAACCAACCCTCTCCTTGTCCCACCACCCCTGGAAAAAAAGAAAGAAAATAAAAGAAAAAAAAAGAGAGCTGCTGCTGAACCACAGCCACACAGTGATTTCAGTCTGATCAAAATTCAGGTTTTTGATAAATACAGCTTTTAGTAGCTTAGCAAAACAATTTCTACTTTTTCTTCACTGCCAGTAAAATTCTGCTAAAATTTGCACCTAGTTTTCTGCAATGCATCAGGCTCCGTAGTGGAAGACACAGAATAGTAAATCACAATACGCAATTGTCACTTTGAGTGTTTCCCTTAAAGGAACTGTTTTTATGAGAGAAAGCGTCTACTTTGTTGCTCTCCAGAAGTGATCAGCAGAGTCAAAGATGCAGCTTGTATTTCTGACTCAGCGCAGCGAGCAGCTTGGTGGAGTAGCCATACCCTACCAGGAGCTGCCAGCCTGACCAGTGCACAGTAAACCTGAGAGGGGTAGGACCATGGAAGTCCACGGCTGCTCTTTCCAGATGTCTGCTCTGCTGCTTACTGTACTAATCCTAAAACCAAAAGGGTGGAGGAAGTTACCTTTCTAAATGCAGTCTGTGGAGTGACTTTGCAGTTTAATTGCACCACAACAGCTGAGGAGCAGGTAAAATTGCAGTGAATTGCAAGGTTTAATCAGGACCATTACTTCTCGAGCTACAGTCTCTAGTTTAAAGCCTTGTGTTGTCAGGCTGAAGCAAGTCAAATGACCTAGTCAATGACTACCCTGCTAAGAAATCTCTTAGGTTTTTTTTTTGTTTTGTTTTTCCAGGAAACTAAACAAAGAAGTTCCTACTAGAAGTGGTACTGTATAGTATTCTCAGAAATATAATGTATCTGGTTACATAAACATAACATATTACAAAGAACTGGAGTCTTAGTACAAGAGTTACCTGAAAAACAACAATGTATCAAATTATTCTGAGTAAATAGGAGCTGCATAAAATGGATAATAGGTCCTCATTGAATAGAGAACAGCTTAGAAGACCTTTTAGCTGCCAAATATTAATTTATGGCCTAAACACTCAAACCCATGGAATTACAATTACAACTCCAAAACACAAACCCAGGTAATTTGGTTCTGGTTTATTTTCATAGTGTAAGCAAGTGTTAGCAATATGGACAACAACAATATCAGTAAGAGAAAAATACAGGTGTTAGTTTTTTTAAACTTGATAGAATAACATCAAAGACAAGTACTTTTTAGTAAAATATGGTGTTGCTAAAACCAGATAAACATAGTTTGTTTAAAATAGATCAGGTTGACTAATTGCATCTGTCTATTTGTATTTGTATGCTGAGCAGACAAAATATCGTGCACCCAGGCCCTGATGCTATAATTGGATCTGTGCATACAGATATCTGTTCTTCCTCGAAGTTCTATCTAATTAAACCACACTATATACATCTTTAAAGTAAACAAGACCATCATTCAGTTTATATGTCCGTATAAAAGCGGCAGCTGGAAACAACACATCCGTTCAACACAATCACACACACCTAATTTATAGACAGCGCAACTCCACGGACTTCCCTAAAGTTGCAAGAAATATGAATTTGACATAGATCAGGAAGAATACAGTTTAAATTAATGACAAAAAGAGAAAAAGCTACAGACATAACAAATCAGACAAGCAAGTTGAAATTAATAAATAGAATAAGGGGACCAATTAAAAACAAACAAACAAACAAACCCACAAATGAACAAAACCTCCAAACCGGAAACAAACAAAAAATCACTAAAAGTGTGACAGGTGAAGTAGGAAAACAACTCCCAAAGCCCAAGTTTGCTTCCTAGAAGTGTTTTCCCTCATATTATCTTTATCTCTCTCTCTTCCCTTCACTCCTTGCCTCCCAGGAAAGGAATGATCAAAGTTTTCTTCCTTTCTGTTGTTCCCTGTTAGCAACCAGCTCACAGGCCCTATCACAAAGGATTTATTTTCTTTTTCTATTATAACAATCTATCAAAATTTCTATTGGCTTTGTGAATTGCAGTTGAAAGCTAATTTAAAAGCATTCTTCAATGGCAGCAAAGTCTAGACTACTGGCAAAACACACTTCTTTCTACTTTTATAGTGTACAGAGCAATTACAGGAGAACCCTTATAGTATTTTTAAATTACGTTGTATATTTAACTTGTAACAAGAAACATGTGTGCTAAGGGATGAAACTGTATGTCATTTTTCACAACCTGACCTCTAAAGAAAAGTTCTTTCAAAGGACTCAAAAATCCTTAATTTTTAGATTTATATACATATAAGAATTTAATTACTAACGTACATAAAATATATTCCAATACATTGGAAATATTGAATATATTAGTATATTCTCATATGTGTGTATGTATGTTCTCACATTAGCATATCTAAAATAGATACATTGATATACTCACTTCCTTTTCTCATAACAACTGATTCCAACATAATAATTTCTGAGTCTGCTGTTATGTCTAAAATTTATTTTTGACCCTTATGTTAAGACTAAAATTCTTTTTTTTCAAACAACTACTCCCCAAAGTACTTCTTTGATCACGGTGACTTATCCTGTTCCTGTAGTTTGTGGGGGAACAGAAAAGCAAACTTCTAGATACTCCTGTGCTCTTAGGAGTGAAGTCTATCAGACTCATACAACATTCAAGAATTGTCCTATGACTGTAATCCATTTGACTGAGGCTACACTTTTCTTTAACAACATTGCCCAGAAAAAGTTAGCTCAGGGAAGTTTGCCCTACACAGGACATAACCAGAGGAACACAATTCCTTGCAGTTCCATGAAATGCAGATGTCTCTATCTCATATCTCCAGGGCACATCTTGCCCTTGGGCACCCATTTCTAGGGAGCAGGACATAGACACAGCCCACTTGAACTGCACACAGCCACGAGTATGTCACCAGACCTCACCCAGCTTCCCTCTCTACTCTCCAGTCAGGGGACCAGACATCTGTCCCCTGTCACACCTCTGGATCTTGGAGGCACCAGCTTGAGCTGTTATTCTGTTGTTTAGATATTGCACCCAGGAGATGTGGACTTCTGAAACTCTGCTCTGGGAAACCTGGGGTGGAGATGGTGTGGATATCTGGTGTCACAGTGTGAGTAACACTGTGAGTGTAGCTGTGAAGGGGCCTTGATCCCAGCTCAGGTTGTGCAAGACTGACTGCCAGACAGGCTCCTGGTCAAGTAGGGAAGTTTCCTTAACATATGGCTCAGTGAATTCACAAACCCACATGCCCAGCTTTTACGTGGACAGGGGCTGACCACCTTTCAACAGCACGACAGCCAGCACTGAGGCTGTGCCACACGGAGGGACTGCACAACCAGCATCCAGGTCAGGGCTGGCACCTGAATCCCATCTGGTGGTGCCGGGTGAGTGGCCAGCTTTCTTCCTCTGTCCCAGCTGCCCCAAAGGGACAGGAGGACACTGGGGCCCTCTAGGGATGGCAAAGTCCTTGACCTATGGCTGCCCCATGACCTGTGGCTGCTGCCCTGAACCTTGCAGCACTACAGGCTGGGGGAGGAGTGGATAGGAAGCTGCCTGGCAGAAAAGGACCTGGGGCGCTGGTTGACAGATGATGGAACACGAGGCAGTAGTGTGCCCAGCTGGCCAAAATGAACAATGTTGTCTTGGCTTGTACCAGCAATAGTGTGGCCAAGAGGACCAGGACAGTGACCACCCTCCCGACCATCACTGGGCTCTGGTGAGACTGCCTCAAGTCCTGCATTCAGTTCTGAGCAGGAAAGACACTGGGGTTCTGGAGAGAACCCAGGAAAGGAAAACGTAACTGAGGAAAGGTTTGGAGCCCAAGTCTTCCGAAGAGCAGCTGAGGGAGCTGGGTTTGTTTAGCCTGGAGAAAAGGAGGCTCAGGGGAGACTTTGTCACTCTCTACAACTGCCGGAAAGGAAGATGTAGCCAGGTCGGGGTCGGTCTCTTCTTCCAGGCAGCCAGGGACACAACAAGAGGAAATGGCCTCAAGCTGTGCCAGGGGAGGACATTAGGAGCTACGTTTTCACAGAAGGGNAGGGGAAAGGTGGGTGTCGGAGAGGGGCCGGGTTTCGGAGGGGCCGGGCTTGGGGTGGGGATATTCCCGAGGGCTGCTGCGCCAGGTACTTGTGGAAGGAGGAAGCCGGCGGCCTCGCTGACCTGGAGCTGAGGGGCCGGGCGCTGCCGCCNGGCTGGGGGAGGAGTGGATAGGAAGCTGCCTGGCAGAAAAGGACCTGGGGCGCTGGTTGACAGATGATGGAACACGAGGCAGTAGTGTGCCCAGCTGGCCAAAATGAACAATGTTGTCTTGGCTTGTACCAGCAATAGTGTGGCCAAGAGGACCAGGACAGTGACCACCCTCCCGACCATCATTGGGCTCTGGTGAGACTGCCTCAAGTCCTGCATTCAGTTCTGAGCAGGAAAGACACTGGGGTTCTGGAGAGAACCCAGGAAAGGAAAACGTAACTGAGGAAAGGTTTGGAGCCCAAGTCTTCCGAAGAGCAGCTGAGGGAGCTGGGTTTGTTTAGCCTGGAGAAAAGGAGGCTCAGGGGAGACTTTGTCACTCTCTACAACTGCCGGAAAGGAAGATGTAGCCAGGTCGGGGTCGGTCTCTTCTTCCAGGCAGCCAGGGACACAACAAGAGGAAATGGCCTCAAGCTGTGCCAGGGGAGGACATTAGGAGCTACGTTTTCACAGAAGGGGTGATTAAAGTTTGGAATGGGGCTGCTCAGGGAAGTAGTAGAGTTACCGACCTTGGAAGTGTTTAACGAAGGACTGGACGTAGTACCATGGTCTAGCTGACATGGTATTCGGATCACAGATTGTACTCGATGACCTCGGCGTCTTTTCCAACTTAAGTGATGTCGAGTGATCCACGCCTTTCTCCCGTGCTCCGGGGCGGGCGGGCAAGGCCCCGGCACAGCCCGACCGCGCCCCACAGCGGCGGGACCGCCGCACTGCGCAGGCGCCGCGGAGGNCTGCCGCCGGGAACTTTGTGGTACTCAGGGCGTGCGGGTCTCGCTTCCGTTCATTTCCTCTTTCTTTTTCTCTCTTTTTCTCCCAGGGCGGCCGGCGTCGCGTTTTCCCCACGGCCGTGGCCAGGGCCGGTTTCCTGCCCCGCGGGGGCCGTGGCCCCGCGCCCGCTGCGGGCCGGGATGTGCCGGGAAGCGCCGCTCCGCGGGGCTGGACGCGGCTCCCGTCCCTCCGCGGGGCGGAGGGGGCGGCCGCCGCTCGGGGCCTGCGCTTTCCCGGGTTTTAAACTTTCTTACGGAGTTACCCCTATTAAGGTGGTAAAAAAATCCTTTGGCGCGCGGGTTTCTTAGCGGTGGATCGCGATGAGGTTTTGGCTATTTGCGGTTTCACGTGGTAGTTGAAGCTTAGTACCCCGAGTCTGGGGGGTGCTTGTCTGTAGGAGAGAAAACGTGGAGCCGCTGCTGTTTGTCTTGTCGCTGGTGCCTGGTGGAAGTGCATATGTGGAAGCGAACTGATTGACATCTCTTCTGCGGAGTTAATCAATAATCAGAATGGTTATTCATGTAATGCATTTTAGTAGACCTTACTGAAAGCCTTAACTATGCAGCAGATTGTTATAGGGATGACGTTTCTACAGCATTGTCGTCCTCAGAAGATAAAAATATTTTAAACAAGTCTGAATTATTGTGCTCCCACTGCTGGGATAGTGTGACGGTAGCTGACTGTTGTGTGTCTTGATAAAGTTTCTCAACTTGAAACTAAGTAATAAACCCAAGTTCATTGTGTGTACTGCTAACTTCCCTGGCTGCTTTTTAAGTGAAAATTTGGTTGCTGATATTTTTCCTTTACCTGTTGATATTTCAGAATCCAAGGTCTGGGTAACTTGGCCATGGTGGGAAATTCAACTGTCCCAGAAACTAACCGAATGTTTATTTTTTGCATTGTAACTGTATGCAGAGGTGAAAATAGAAATGTTCATGGAAGTCAGCACTTCCAGCTTCGTGCAAAGATGTAGATGTTACACTAACTTATATTTGTGTCCTGCATGTCAGTGACATGTAAAACCTTTGCTGCTCTTAAAATCTAGGTATTCTGGTACAGAAGTTAAGGCTTCTTTTTCCCTTGTGATTCAAAAAACTTCCTGACATCGTTTAACACACTATGGTGGTAGAAGCCTTTATAGGGAGACATGTTGATTAGAACAGTCTTTTATAAATGCTGATTAACCAAACAGCAAATAGTCTTAAGAGGTATCTTTTTGAAAAATTTAATTAAAAATTATACTGAGTAATTCTGCTATGTTCAGCAATTTTTCACATTTGCTTTAAAAATGCATGTTGCAAAATTTCAAGAGAAAATTAAAAAAGTTCTCACTGGAGTGAAATTTTTTTTTTATTAATTTGTCAAATTTACTTGTGGAGGAACTTGTAATTTTGTTTTTCCTGTGTTCTGTTTGAGAATACAGGGGGGTTTTTTTTTGGTTTTTTTTTGTTTTTTTTCCCCTTAAGGTTTGGAATTGCTATCCAATGTGTGTGTAAGATTCCTATGCTGTCATACAACTAGTATGATGACCTCTTTTCCCAAGTGTTTTTAAAATTTTTTTATAAAGGTTTTATTATTTCAGTTGAGAAAGGAGGGAAGAAGAGTCACGTGTCAGCTTGTGTACTGCCTTGAAATACTAATAAAGATAACTTAACCTTGGCGTTGTTTCTGGTTTGGGTAGAAGTGATGCAGGTAAAATGTATGTAATTCTTAAACTCTACAAATCTAACATTGCAAAGCAGAACCTCCCTAATTAACTTTCTTTTGAGAGAGTGAAACAAAGACTATAGACATATTAAAGGTGAATCAACTGAGTGTTTTTAAAGAAATTTTCTGAAGTAGAGCCTTTGTGTGTTTCAGTGAAGAAACAGGTGGGTGGTGATAACTGCAAGTTTGAGTATGCTCTGAGATGCTAAGTGCTGCCTGTGACACTTCAGGAAGACCTGGGGTTTTTGAGTGATTTGGGAATGTTCTTTTTTTGTTAGAAGATGCTAAATACCTTCTGAGACTTGCATGCCATTGGTTGATCTCCAAGCTGTTTGTTGAAAATGCAAGCTATTAAGGTGTTAGTTAAAACTGCCCTAGTAAACCTGAAGTAAAACAAAATTTTTCATAAGCTGTCTTGTGACTTTCTGTTTTCAAGGGCATTTAATAAATAGAATAAAATTTTAAAAAAATAGAAGAAGAAAAATTACACTTCCATGCTGCTTTAATACAGAAATTAAATAAAAGCATCAATTTCTTTCTGTGGAATGCTGAGGCTAATTTAGATCCAGACCTTATATTTAATAAGGGTGAGAATATGTGAAAGTAAACACTGAGAAGTAATTTTTATTTGAATCAGAAAATTTCTGTAAAAAGCTGTGAGAATTTCAGTTTTATGGCAAAGAAATTGGTTCTTTATTTAAACTTATAGTGACTCAAGTTAAACTTAAAATATTCAAAGAAACCAGAGTGGTGTAAACTGTAATTTTTTTGTTGGCTATCAAAAGCAGACCAGATATGTACCTAAACCTGTGGGTGTTTATAGCTGAGGTTAGTGGCCTCCTTGTGGGTTAGTGAGAGGGAAGCTCAGGAACAACACTATGCACAGCAGTGGTATTTTATTTTCAAATTAAATTCAGTCCTTCTGGTACCAGATTAAATCTTCAGGTAACAAGACTTTGAAATTCTGGAAGATAATGCTCAAGTTTTTAGAATAATCAACCACTTCCTTCTTATAATCCATAGATTTCTGGCTCAGATGCCTTTTTAAAAAATTGTATTTTACATAGAATTACATTGTTTTTTTACTATAGTTGCTTCATAAACACCTGTTTTTAACCCACTTTGAGTTATGTGCTTGTGGAAAACATGTAGTATAGCCTGGTATGAATGAAGTTATCTCTCCTTCTGAGCTTGCTGTTCACTCCCAAATCTTGTTTACTGCTACTGTCCAATATAATCGGAAATGGAAATAATCTGTCACAATGAGAAACATGAAAATAGCAAAATACAAATAAATCTCCTAGTTTCCCTAGAAGTTGTCAAATTGCTCTTCATTTGATTTGGTCTGTAGTCAAGACAATTAATCTGCTTTTTCTACCCTGTCTGGAGAGATAAGGAGTTGATTTGGGTTCTACCAGGGAGTATTTATAAGGTTTTCTGCTGAACTAATCCTTCGTCAAGTGATAAGCACAAGTGTGTGTTTGTCAACTTTCTTTTAGGGAATGTCCTGATTAAACAAAATCTTGTGTCAAAACATGAGGATGGCAGTTAGTTATATCACGAAATTATGCCTGCAGCTGTTGTTTCAAGTTGCAGTTCTTAATTCTTTTGCACTCATTAACTTTTGCTTTTGGTTTTCCTGCTTTTGACCATTGTATATATTTTGTACTTACAGTTTCATTTGGTGCTGCATATTTTTAATGAAAGACTATATTTAAGAGACTTTTTTTCCTTTTTCTTTTCTCTTTTCAGCATGTGAAAATTGTTCGTATTTCTTCAGGTTTGTGGACGTGAGTTTTACATTGGAGTTAGAGGCAGCATTTTTGACACTCTTTGCACAGTGGGTAGGTGAAAAACTATTTTGTCAACTCCTGTTGATACCATTCTTCCCGTTGATACCATTCTTCCCTGTTCTTGCTGTTTCCCTCTTGGCTGAAGTTGTTGAAACTCAGGTCTGCTGCCAAAAGAGTAGCACCATCCTCAACAGTGCATTTCTGCACCTCCCTCATAGTGTAGCAACTGTCATATGTGAATTGCATGGTAAAATAAATTATTCTGGTGCCATGCTGCCTCACAGTTGTTAGTCACTGCTGTGAGAGCTGTGAAAACAGAGGATCAAGGAGTGACATAACTGCCTTTGCTCACTCTAGGTAGAGATCAGCTTAAACTGACCAGGAAAGGAAACCACACCCTGAATTTCTTGTGAAAGCCAATGGAATGAATGCTTCTATGATTCAATAAACCAACCATTATCTTTGCAATTAACTTCCTTAATCACACTGAACTACTAGTAATTTAACTTGTTGCCTTTCTTATTCATTAAAAGACATGGTCTATTACAAAGACGTTTGAAGTCAAAGAGAAGATAAATTATTCTTTCTGCACAGTGAGTAGTAGAAGTGTAGAATTCTACACTGGAAGTAGTAGAATTGTGTTAGCAGGTGTGCACTCTGTGAAAGTGTGCATACTTCACACAGCTGCAGAGGTGTATGGTGGGCTCAGTGCTCTCTATTAGGATTTTACCATTTAAATGAGATGTTACTATTTTCTTCAAAGGTGGTTTGCATTAGTCACGGGAATAAGGATGATCCAAAACCACTTCACATATAGGCAGAAATCAAATCTTACCATGTCACATGCTTTGGGTGGGACCAGACTGTATAGCAAAACTGGGGGATGGTAACCCTTTCCTTGTCTGTAGGTTGCATGGTAGCTACAACTGAAGTGGTACATGGGAAGGATGTGACAAAATTTTAGAGTATTGCTCCAGCTTTTGATCCATCTTACTAGGTGACTCCTAGACTTTGGAAAAGACAATAAACATTTTTAAAGCAAGAATTCAAGACACATTTTTACACATGTCCAGAGTGATAACATCATTCATACTGCATTTGAATGTGTAAATTATGCTTCAACACTTTTGAGATGCAGACTCCCCTGCCTTAAAGGCCTTTTCCAACCTAAATGATTCTATGATTTTGTATGTCTTCAGGCTTTTAACTGTAGTGTTTTCTAGGCTAAACACAAATACTATTTGGGAGTCAGCATGAATTGCATGATGGTGCACTGATCCCAAAGACCACTGAAAATGAAAAGGATGCAGCATCCAAGTATTTTGTTGACTTGTAACATTAAGAGGTGGTGTAGTTTAATTAATAAATTGCATGTAGTCCCTCTTGGTATTTTTAGGCCTTCTTTGTCTTTCTGATTGTGCTCAGCCTAATTAGGATTTTTTTTCTCTATTTTTTTTCCATTTCTGTAGGTTTTTTGCTGGTTCACTTCCTCATTTTATTACACATGATACTGAATTCATTTTCTTACTCTTTTGATTTCTCGGTTCATCTGTTTCTATTGTCTAGTCTCTAATTTGTCTTTCTTGCTCCATGTATGCAGACAAGCTGTTTGTTCTGGTCTTGTGTTATCAGGAAAACTATTCTAGCTTCACGTCTGTTCCTACCTCTTCATCTCAGTTATCTGTCCTTTCCCAAAACACAATCAGTGTTGAAGTAATTAATGTGAAGTTATTCAGTGCACAGTGTATGACCTTGAATAGGGTGGAAACTGTAGTGCAGAACTTAAGTTTCTGTGGAGGAAACTTCTTGAACTCAAAAGTAGGCGATGTGCTTTTTAATTTGATTTCTGTTAGTGCTAGAAACTTTTTTTCTGTTTAATAAAACCTGGTAAAGAAACTGAGTTGTCCTAATTGTCATTAGTTTGAAATTCTGTCGTAGAAGATTCTCATTCTGTATAATTTTCTTCTGCTGTGTACAACCCTGCTTGTGAATGTACAACAGTTTTCTAAAATAGAAAACAAATGTATGGAAGTAAAATTGGATCCTTTAAAAGTGTGAAAGTAACTTGAAAATAGCTCTTCATTGCTGAATCTTTCATGCAGTGCTCCGTAATATACTGTCTGTAGGGAGATCAGTTTGTTCATGGTAATTTTTGTCTTGCCATCACATTAGTTTCAACTGTATGTGTGTAAATTTATATGTATGTACAGTAATGGGACTTTTATATATATGAAAAGGTCACTCTGTCTGTGCTGGTCCTCTGTAGCATCTGCGCTATGTAGTTTTTGGTACATAATGGTTGCACTCCGTAGGGCTGAGAATTGGACAATAAATGCAGCCTTTGGTGTAGAATCTTGAAGTAACAACATTGTATTTAATTAGATTTTTTTTTTTTTGTGAACTTTATTTTGGACACATAGGATTCAGCAGTTTTGTGTACAAAATTGGTATTTTTAGTGCATGTATGTAACAGATGTAGCCTAGTGTGTTGTGAAGGATGTTATGCTCTCTCAGAGGAGCTGTTTATCATGGTACTTGTTGCTGTTTCAGTGTGTACCTTTAAATATAAGGAGAATAGCTCAGAACACATACACACACACAAAGCAGTGTCTCAGCAGGATCCAGGATTCTCAAAACATGCAATCCAAAGACTAGATTTGAACTGTCCTAGACTGAAAAGTGTTAAGTCATTCAGATTTCAACCAAGCGGTCAAATTTAAAACTCTAGACTTTGCCAAGGTGATAACTTGTTTAAAAACCAGTATTTTATAAAGCACAGAGTATTAATAGGGTGTATGAATTTAATTATTGATAAAATTCAGGAATTGTATTTGCTTCATAGGTTTTCTTCTCAAAATCATGTTTCTTCCATAGCTGGTTGTATGTTTTATTGTTAAATCACTTCACTGTATACTTTAATCAGGGAAAAATAATTTTTTTACTAACTAACTTGTGTGTTTCATTGAGAGGTGGAAGAAATGAACACTGTTAGAGGATATATCACTGTGAAGTAAAACTGAAGGGAAAAATTCTTGTTGTGTGACTGATGTAATATTTAGGTGAAGGAATGGGCAAGGAGAACTTGTCCTTTTCCATGTATACTGAAAAAATGAAACATTTATTTCAACAAAAGATGTATGTTTTCTGGATCTGGGCAGTTGTAAACAAAAATAGGGGTTTATTGATGCTGTGGTATCTCCTGTGTCTGCCGACAGGCTGAAATTACGACTTTTCCCCTCGTTTGTGCAACTAGTGTATTAATACAGAGTCTTTCTTTTAAAGTATGATCCTTACAGGGGCTAGTTTATTAGTAATTTTTCCAAAAGATGAAGTGAAGGTGGGCCTGAGAAGCACAGACCACTGCATGAGAGAGTTTCTTAGAGTGAGAAACTGGTAAGAAACATAGTGAAGCAGAGAGGAAATGAAATAAACATGAGACAGAAAGGACCAGAACTGTGGGGTTCGTAGTTGTGGCCATGTTTTACTTGCATGCAACACTACTCTCCTAAAAGGCATTAAGGAATAATTAAAAATTCAGCTTGTGAATATAAATATTGAATCTATTGTTGATCTTGAGACAAATCTTTCACGTGCTAGAACAATTATTCAACTCATAATTTATGTGATGCACATCATCAAACAGACTTTTATTTCTTTCCAACCTCTTTTCTTTAAGTGTGCAATTCTTAGAGCTTTTAGTCCTAGATTTTAATGAGTGTTTGTGTGTATGAATTTCCTTAAAAAAAAAAAAAAAAAGTAAAAATTCTCTCTTTTGGATGAAATCTTTAATTTGGTAGTCAAAACAATACAGTCAAGAACATGTGTCTTTTGAGTGTCACAGTTAAATTGAGACTGGAAAGATTATTTTAAAACTATTTGTTGGGCTCTGAAAATTTGTAAGTTAGATAAAGTAGTTTCATGCTTTGAAGTTAAATGATCGATCAGTTAAGAGTCAAGTCTTTTTGG
>VYZP01008166.1:29159-62298 GCA_013400635.1 Hypocryptadius cinnamomeus | reverse complement strand
CGGGGCGGCGCGTGGGTGCGGGGCGCTGCCGGCTGCCGGAGCTGCCATTGTTTGCCTTCAATCAAGATGTTTCAGGCAGAATCAAAAGCACCAACTGGGGAAATCATCATCACAAAAAATCTTGCGCCTGCAAAATAGGTCAAGTAAGACTCCAAAGAGAGAGAGCGTCTGATCTGCATTGCAAGGAAGAATAGCAACAGCTGTGATCTCCAGTATATATGGATGGGCTGGGGGGGGATAAATATATATATCCATGCATATGTATAACCGCTTACAGCTGTTGGGCCGTATGTTCATTAGGGCCAACTGTTTTGGAGGCAGAGGGATCAGCGCTAATCGGGAAAGGGAGTTTATCATCACATTCAGAGGCAAAAGTGTCAGGAGCAACTGCAGCCCCCCCGCCCCGCAGCCCACACCAGCTGTGCCACGCTGAATGCACCCAATTCAGGGCCCCTCCCAACCCTCCCGGGCTGCGAGAGCTGCAGCTCCTGCCCCAGCTCCAAAAGCAGCCGCCAGCCAGGCCCAGCTCTCTGCCCAGTCCCAGACCCAAGCACTGTCCCCAGATGCAGAGAGGTTGTCACGCCTCTTTCCCCATACCCCAGAGCAGCTCTCTATGCCCACGCCGCCAACACAGCCCCTCACAGTAAGGCCCCTTCGCTTATCCCTTCCTGGCTCTGGCCTCACAGGTGCCAGCTATAAAAATGAACCCAAAATACATATAAATCCTCCTGTCTGACATCAGGGAGGGTGATGGAGCCGGGGCAGGACAGCTGGCTCAGCCACCCCAAGACGCTGGGCTTTGTCTGGTCAGCTGGGACCCAGCTGTCGCAGGCTGGGGACAGCACAGTGTCCCAGTGCACGATTATGCTCTCAGCAGCGGGGAACCCTCAGCACCCCAAGCTCCTGCCAGACAGAGAAGCATTAAAGCATGCAGGCTGTGGCTCCCATTGGTAACACAAATGTTGCAAAGCCAAGCAGCAAGGACAACTTCTATTTAAAAACATCTCTCGTCCAGGTGATTTACTTGCAGGGCGTTCCTGCCAGCTCCTAATGCAGCTCAGACTTGGGGCCTAACCCACCTGCCAGCTCCCCTTCCTCCTTGGGGCTGCGTTTGGCTGGCTGGCTGTGCTGCCCGGAGGGCTGCAGCTCAGAGGCAGGCGGTCACAGAACGTTGCAAACAGAGAGGATCCTTCCAACCCTTCCTCTTCTGAATGCGATGGGATTTTTTTCCCTTTTCCCATTAAAAATGATACAGATACTCATCTTGGTCAGACAGCTACATAGGAAACGCAGAGGCACCCCCCACCCCGTGCTGTTTCCAGCAAGCCTTTGACAGCATCCCCCAACACGGGCACAGCCTGACCACAGCTTTACAAGTTTTGCTTCCAATCGGTGCTGGGAAGGGAAATAAGTGAACAGATTGCAATAAAAAATCCAACAAGCCCAAAATCAGCCAACTGAGCCCGAAGCTGCCATTTCGGCAGAAGCCAATCAGGAGGCTTGTTTCCACTTAAACAAAACAAAATAAAATGAAAAAATCTTCAGCCAGCGCCTGGGTGGGTGCCCAGGTGGGTGGGCTGGAGCACGGCCGTGGCCATCAGTCCAGCTGCCCCGCTCCAACGTGTCCCAGCAGAGCATGGCCGGGCTGGGGAATGCCAGCACGGCGAGAACGCGGAGGCTGAAATATCCGGCTCTGCGGCCACAGACCACTTCTCTGCCCTGATAAAGGCAGCGTCTGGGGGTACGAGGCCATAAACAGGGAAATACTGCTCAAAGAGGAACAAAAATCTCAGTGTTTTTTTCTCCTGCAGGCTGCAGATTATTATTTTCTTTTTTTTTCTCCTCCCCACACCCAATCCGCTCGGTTCCTTGTCCTTTCGGGAGCACTAAATTCATCATGTGGATGTAAAGCGGGGCTTGTGCGGGGAAGGGACCCGCGGTTTGCTCGAGCAGACGCGTGCAAGGTCACACGCAGCCTCCCCATAAATTACCGCGTCCCACCGTAAACAGCAACAGGAGAGGGGAAGCGCAGCCGATTCGGGGGCCGGGGGCCGCAGGGGCCGATACATAATGTTGTGACAAGTCAAACAACTCTCAGGGTGTTCACTTGCCAGAGAAATATTTTTCACATCCAATCCATTAGGCAAACAAGATGAAAAAGTATTTCCTACTTCGCTGAAAAAATACCGGGACTGAGTATAAAGCATGCCTTAAAAAAAAAAGAGAAAAGAAGTTAAGTGTGACCATCTATAATGTTTTTTTTTCCAGTGGCTCTGACAGCCTTCCAGGCATCCTGACTGTGCAGGGAGGGACTTAACGCTTTAAAGAGTTCTAACAGTTTCTTGCTTTTTGGCCCATCTGGGTGTTGCAGGAACAGTAATGAGTCAGATTAGCTGGAAAGCAACAGATTTGCTTCCCTCCCTCCTAACCCCCTCCCAACCCCATGTCACTGAACCAAACCTAAATAGTTTGCTGCTTTACTTTTTCCCCTTCCCTTTTCCTGCCAGGTCAGTAGAGAATGTGTTTCATGACATGCTTTTTTTAACTTACAACACAATTTTTGAAAAAAGAAGATCCTCCCAGAGTTTCCCTTTCTCTCTGGCTGAGTTCTCTGATAGTTTTGGAATACTGAAAATCCAAAGGAAAAGGCTTCTTCAACAGTTTTGATCACTTCTAGTAACAGCAACCATTTCTGGTGGGGTGACAGGACCAATGGAAGAGCAGCCTTGTGACCTGACTGGAAGCTCCTTGGGAAGAGACAATCCTGTCAGGAGATGAACCTGCTGAAGAAAAAAGGATCACCCCCAAACAACAGGTGTCTTTCTACTAAATTTTAATTTATTTCCTTTTTTTTTTTTTTTTGACAAAGACATCTAAATTATACACTGAGTAACAACATGACCAGATATTGCAAATATCCCTTTTTGGTGAAATACAAAAAGGGAACATAAAAGAAAGAGCTTGCGTGGACCTGGCTAGCCCAGGGAATGCAACAGCCGCCATCTTTTGCTTTTTGAGAAGAGTGAGCATGTTGGAGTGGGCTGGTCTCATCCCAGTACACTTCATAAAAAAAAGTCTGGGGACCAGTTATAGTTTTGACAGAGAGAGAAGTCATTAATGTGCAAGAAACGTCATAGGTAGTGGGAAAAATGGGAGAAGGCTGCAAGAGGCTTTGGCAAGCATTCTCCAAGGGCAGGAGAGACATTCTCCAGCAAAGCTGCAGTGGAGGACACAGCCACAGCTGGGGGAGGACATGAGTCCCCACACCCCACTCATGGTCAGAGCAGGGGCTTGGACTCAGGTGTTCTGACATGCCCTTGGAGAATTTCACTTCTCCGGCACCTCTCCCCTCCAGGGAACGAATGGGGCAGGAGCAGGAGAGGCTTCTTTCATCTATCGCAAAGGTAGAACTAGATTTAACGATGTGAAAGTGAAGCACGGGAAGGGAATTAACCCCTGTGACAAACATCCCGAGGTCTGCCTGTCGCTCGGAGCCTTTAAATCATGGCTGGGTTTCTTCCTACCACAGGGGCTCCGGCTCAGCCGTGAGTCACCACGGCGGGTGGGGCCGTGTTACGCGGGAGGTCAGGAAAGAGGAACACAGCGGTCCCTCCTGGCTTTAAGAATCCAGGAATTGATGCGACGTGTGGCAGAGCTCCACCCATATCAATGAGCCGCTTGGCTCCCCCAGCCTCACTTTAAAGGAGGGTGAAGCTGACAGCGCTGGAAGGACGGAGCCCTGCGTGTGCCGCTGCCTTAAACCAGGGCGGGGCTGAAGGGCTGGCGGAGGGGCAGGGGCTGCGGTGATCGCTGGCAGGCGTTTCTGGCTGGCCCCAGACAGTTGTCCAGGTGTTTTTCAGCCAGGTGCTGCCCAGGGCAGAGAGCCCTGAAGAGGCCATAGCAGATGTAAATACATTCAGATAAGGAGCAGCAAGTGAACAGAACCCCAAATTCTTTTACATTTTCACCAGGTTGCACAGAGAAACGTTTACAATACAATGAACATTTACAGCCATCACTGTAGGATGATATACTTAAGACATGGTCATCTTAACCCCCCACCCCCATCCTCCCAGCACAGCTCACTCTATCATACTCTTCCTCTCTTACCACCTGGCACGGGAAAACCAAATTAACTACTGGGTTACAGCTGACACTCTGGCAGGTAGAGATCCAAGCAACCAATACGTGTGGCTACAAGTAAACATAACGAATGAGCCAGCAAATGTTTCTGGATCCTGAGTTCAATAAGGCAATTTTTCCTTCCTAACTAAAGTGATAGGAAAATTACTACATATTTATTTTACACACATTTCCAAGTTTAACCAACATGAGACTTAAAAAAAACCACATTACCCTCCTGGATTCTTTTCAGCTCCAGGAAGCCAACTGTGGCACTGGTGGGGTGTCACAGACTAAGTTTGCCACTGCTAAAAGAGTAGGGAGCGGGAAAGCACCAACTCAAGTCCCCTGCAAGTGTGAAAGATCAATGCCTGAGCTCCAAAGGGTGCCCTGCCCTGCCCTGCCCTGCCTGGGCCAGAAGAGAGATACCCAAGCATTTCCCTCTGCATCTGGTAAGCAATGTGGGCAAATCCAAAGCCTGGGGACTATCTGTCACAAAGCTCTGCCACTCAGCCAGCACAAGCCTGCCCACAGGAAAGGGTTGTAATTCTTTACATTGCTTGCATCAGGCAAATGCATTATTTGCAAGGAAAAGGTGATGTTGGGATGAATTTCTCCTCCTTGGACTGACCCAGGAACATGCCATACTCAAATTTGCAGCGTTCCCGATAAGCCTGCGCAGCTGGGGAGTTACCGAGCAAGCTGCATTTAAATGAACATCTCATCTTATGACTCCTTACTCAATCCATGCAAAGCCGGAGCTGTGTCACTTTGTCATTAGCGATTGCTTAACAGCTCACTTGAGCCCGCTCTTCCCCCCCACCCCGCTCCCCAGTCGTCTGGTTTTTAAAGCAAGGCTCTGCTACTCCGGCATGCGTGTCCTGCCTCCCTGCTGGAGACAGATGCACTAGGAGGGTGCTGACTCACGGACACAGGCAGATTAAAGTTGGATTGCTAAAGCAGTTGCTGTCCCAGCTGTCCCTGTGCCCCCGGCCACAGCAAAGACAGCTGAACTACACACGGATCATCCCTGAACTGCTACTGTATATCCTGATGTATGGGGGGACCTGGAATGAGCCCCAGATGATTTTTAATATGCCAAGCTGTAACACACAGACAGCCGGGGGCTGCTTCACGTACAGTGCAGATGTTTGTGCCGTGAGGTGGAGATGTCCAGGGGAAGGGAGGAAAAAGAGCTGGGAGCTCCAGGGGTGTCAGCCGTCTGCCTGGGTCCATGAGTCAACTCGCTGACGCGTGGTAAAGCCACATGCTTTAGTACATGCAGCTTTCCCCATCCTGCGCGACCGTCCGTCTCCAGGAGGTGGACGGGGTAATGCAGTCCCCAGTCATTCTCCGGCCTTTCGCAGGCAGGCAGCAAACAAAGCTGGCAAGCAGGGCAGTGGGATTATTTTACCATCTGTGCATTAGAAACTGGCCCAGGAGTCACCAAGCTCGCTTCATGCAGGACATGGCTACTTTGGCGTGCTAGTCGCTCCCGCTCCCTTGTCAGTCTGGGGCTACATTTGAATTGGGGAGGAGGAGGTGGAAATCACATTCTCTTTCCTATTTCAGCAACTGTGTCCTTTTAAAGGGAAGCCGGCCCGGGGAAGAATGAATGAATGCTCGTTTTACAGAGCACTTCCCATGTGCCGTTCACCAGGATCCTCACCCTCCACCCGGGCAATCCACAACCAGTACCAGACTGGGGGACCTCAGGCATTGGACAGCCAGCCTGCCATGGGGCAGTCCCCCAAGTCCCTGGAAGAGCCAGGCAAGGCATGCTGAGGTGGTGGGGTAGGAGAATACATTTTGCACATTTCAAAGAAGGAAACCTGGGACCTGATATCTCATTCTAGAAAGTAATCATGGACTTAATTGCATTTTCCTGCAGAGTTGCCTTAACATCAAGGGAAAATCAACAGGGATTGTTCAACATCAAGACTAATCTCACATATGGAACTTATTGAACGGAGGAACAACATTTTTGCTGGCTCAAGGTGAAATGCTGGGCTAAATTCTCCTTCAGCTGCGAGAAAAGCCCTAGGCACGCTCATCCTGCATTATTTCAACTGTAAAGAGCTTCAATTATACACATATAACCCTTCTCTCCTTTCTACAGCGGTGTCGCAATGCAACAGTGCCTCGTTATCATCAAACTCCTCTTTTATGGCTATAGGAATATGTGGAAGTCTTCTACCCTTGTTACACAAATGACTCCTTAGCAGCTTTATTTTAAGAAACTACCCACAATTGGTAACACAACTGCATTTTATCTGTCACTGAGGGGAAGCTGTGACTGATGCCCCAGCGTGTCCTCAGCAACCGCGCCTATTAGGGCAGCTCCTATGCATTAAGCCACTACAGTAACTCACCACTCCCTCTGCTCCACACTGAATCAGTCTTGCTTCTGCTTACAAACTTGCTTGCTAATCAGACATTTAATACTACTTATGCATAGGGAGGAAATATGTAATTCCTTTATTGGGATAAAAAAAAAATATACTAAAGAGCAGGTCAAGTTCCAAATCCAGC
Source organism: Hypocryptadius cinnamomeus (assembly GCA_013400635.1). Taxonomy (NCBI): domain Eukaryota; kingdom Metazoa; phylum Chordata; class Aves; order Passeriformes; family Zosteropidae; genus Hypocryptadius; species Hypocryptadius cinnamomeus. Next base: position 55,644 of record VYZP01008166.1, on the reverse strand, counting down.
AGTAGGTTTAAACCAATGTTGCTCCCTTTTCTCTCTCTTTTTTTTTCTCTTTTAACAGCTGTAGCTGTGCACAGATGGAAAAACATTTGGTCAGAAAGCAGCAAATTAGTGTTTTCAGGCTAGAATTCTGCCTCCACCGCTCCTCCATTTCCATGCAGCTCAGAACGCTTTACTTCTTCTTAGTACTGACATTTTTGCACACCCAGTTCATGCCGTCCTTCAGACAGAGAAAGGTAATATTAGTCAAGCAACAGGAGGAGGAATCCCCCAAGCCCACCCCACCACCATTCTGCAAGCATCATGTTCTGCCTCCTCATTGACTGCCCTTCTGTCCCCAAAACCACTGTGGGTTAAAAAAAATAAGTGCTTCCTTGCTTGGTAGATGTTGTCACACAGAGGTTATTAAATCTTTCATCTGACCATAAAAAAGTATCATCATCTCATCACATCACTATGCGTAGGTCCTAAGAGGAAGGATCACTTTGCAGTCAAGGTACGTCAGTGGCAGATGAAGGTCCAGTTCCAGGTTCGGCTACAGATGATTTGTGTAATCTCGGGCAAGTCATCTTATCTTTGAGACTGGATTTTAGGAGACCGTTTGTTATACAGTCAGCCCCTTGTTAAGAAAACAGCTCTAATTCTCTGTTCATCTGCAAGCCTTGAAATCCAGACCCATGAAAGTCACTGCAATAACCAGACCTGGACCCTGCTCCCTTTTCCTCAGGGCCCTCAGGGATCCCACAGGGATCCCACAGGGATTCAGTGAGAAGCTATGTGGTCATGTTTTAAGAGGCTGATATACTCCTTAAGGTATCTCTGTAAAAATATGTGGGTGACCTCTCTGGCCAGTGCAAGCAGGACGGCAACACTTGTGCCGTGAATACCCGATTTGTGAGTTTATTGCTGAGATCCCAGAATGGGATATGCTATTGAAAGCCAAAGCAACACTTCATCTGCTCCTGTCACTTATCCGTTAGGAGACGTGCACAATGGAGTGCAAGATGCACAGTCTCCTCATATTTGTGTCCCAGCAAATCCCTTACCTCTATCCTGTCTACGAGGTATCTCTGTAGATAGGGAGGCTGAAGGCAAAAGGTAGGGTTTTGAGGATGAGAGAGAAGCAGCACATCTTTGTGTTTGGAAGTCAGGCAAATATCACCTCAGAGTTCAGAGTGGAGGGATTTCACCGCATTATGTTCAGTGGTCATTTTCGCATCATTACCACAACAACCTTAGTTAGACCCTAAGAAAGGTCAGAGCTTTTGGGCAAACGTCACTGGTAGTCCCATTGTAGCAGTGTTGCTGATTTCCTATTCCCTTGTTCCCAGACTGCCAAAAGGCTGCCAAGAACCTCAGCTTCTCCAATAACAGGTAGCCCAAGGCAGAGTACAGCAGGCCCTTCAGGTGAGCAGACACTCACTGCTGTGCTTCTATGTTGTCTCTCAGCTACAAAGGTGGTGGCCATGTCAGAGGGGAGCTAAAGAGTTAAGAGAGAAGAGAGGGAGTCCTCAGGGCTTAATCAAAAGCAGAGAGGTTCTCACTTGAAAATACCAATTCACCTTGATAACTGCGCTATGTGACACTTCTTATCTGAAGGGGAGCAGCAACTTTTGAAATCAGCCCTTGTTGCTGTGTTAAATAAAGAATAAGTGAGCCCAGTTTGTGCTGGGGTGCACATGAGGCCCAAAACTAATAACACTTCTAACTCTAACCTTGGGGAGGGTTGGTGTCTCCAGTTTCATTTATTTATCTCCCCAGCAAAGATCAGTGTAAAACAAATTGTCTGAAATCCTCAGAGCAAATGGGAAAAGATGAGCGGTAGATTCATTTTAAGGCCCGGTAGCTTTGTGTCTTCCCCTTTCAATAACACTGATAACCTAGGTGTAAAACATGTAATGCCTTAAGCAATCAATAGCATGGTTTAAAGCTTATCACTTTAGAGAGAGAGGGAGCGAGTGATTCCCAGCATGAGGAATGCCAGGGCTTAACAATGGGGCTGGAAGGAGAGGTGTCAAGCCTTTGACTTGATTGTGTGCTTTAGAAATCTGCATGATTGCCTGCAAAGAGTAAAAATAAATAAATAACTAAAAATGCTCCCACAATGATTTCAGCTTCCCCTGCCTTGGAAGCAATAATCACATTTGCACACATCATGGCATACAAGGCAAGCAGAGCTCCTCATTCATTTTGAATGTAGGTTTATTTGCTGAACCAGAACAGCTGAGACAGCTTAAAGTAATAAATATCAGCTGACACCCTCTGCTATTCAGCACAGTAATCCCAGAAACAATACATCACTGCAAAACAACAAACACGCATCCTATCTTCTACCTAATCTGACCACAACCTGAATTCACAGTGATTAAAACACTGCCTGCTGCCATTGGGGAGCTCGGCAAGGAGAAAGGCAGACCATTGCAGCCCCAGCGCAGCGAGGGTCATAAAGCAGAGTTTATGATGGGATTTACCATGGCTGGGAGCCTGGCTGCATGAAGCATTTAACGAGGGCAAGAGAATGACATAGCAAAATGCAAGAGGAAAGGTGAACTCCAAACACGCTTGAAATATGTAAGTAGGTCACCAAACTTTTAAAGCAGGAATAGATTTTAAAAACTCTCTTCTGGCATGAGTTAATTGACAGGAAAAATCACATTTAATTGTAAATATCCCCCTGCCTGTCAGCGGTAAAGGGAAAATTAACATGTTCAGCTGTACCAGAAAGGTGTATGTGAGATGTCTTCCTCAGCTACATCTGCAGCTTCTGGTGCAACTATTTTTTGAGGGGGGGTGTTGTTCTGCAGTGTCCCCAGGTGCTTTGGAGAATACCAAATGCAATGGAAAGCAAAAAAACCTAAAAGGTACATTTGCAGTTTTTCTACCTATGGTGTGAAGAAGGACAGAGCATTGGTAAGGTAAAGAAATCCAGGGAAGCTGCTACAAACACAAAGAGCTGCTATGGGAAAGGCACATGGGAAGGAGGAAATAGTGCTTGAAAGAGTCAAGTCCTCAAGGAGTCAACTGTTGTCATCCTTTGTCCCTGCACACTCTGTCCCTATATCTGCATGTTTAAAAGATGGTTCTGTGAAGAAAGTATAATCCCTACAGTAACATTTAGATCTTGATAGATGTCCTTGTGCTGCTTTGTTGAGACACAGAGACATTGGCAGGTACTCTGAGGACTGAGGCGAATACAATATTAGTATTCCAGCCTCAAGTCAACCCTGGGAAAACTTAGCCAGGGAAAGATTTCAGATCTTTCAGCTTTTCCTCTCCTAGCTCCTTAACAAGCAGCTAGTAAACTTTACCAAAGCAAAGAGAGAGAACCCCAGGGAAGAGGATAACGCTCCTTGCAGAGAAATGCTGCTCACACAACCCCGCCTTGCTGCAGTCCCATCTGCTTTCGTGCCAAGGGAGTTGTACTCCAACGCCCTTTGGGAAAGTACTGGTAGAGCCTTCCCTGGGAGAAATAAAAAGTCCTGCTTAAGATTAGCCCACTGCTTGCTTATTCTCTGCATTATCAGCTTTGTGGCTATGGGAGTGAAGTAATCTGACTTCAAACACAGTGAACAAGTCCTTTCCACCCCATAAAAATCCTCGCGATTTCTGCTCCCCTGCAAGCCCGGGATCAGGCAAGGCCACAAACTTGTGACCCCTAATGTGACCTTAAGGACAGAAAAGCTTAATCCTTTCATGTAATCCTCTGTCTGCCATAACAAATTGGGTCAGGCAAGTGCAAAATTCTCAATCTCTAACCTTTTTGGTATGTGTTATTTTAACTGTCACTTTCTTCTCCCTTCTGCACAGCCAGGACTGTTCCTCCATTATCTGTCATTTCCTTGCACCTCCAGTGATCATACAGCCTGGCTCTTACAGGCTCCTGCACTACATTATCCATTGGTTTTTGCCTGGGTGAAAGCTTACTTTCTTGTCCTCTGAGACCTTGTATCCCCGTAGACTCTCTCCTTACCCTACTTAAAAATCAGAAGACACTGCCCTGTAATCTGGAAACATGGTTGCTTTTCGTCAACATTCACAGGCTCTGCCTGCCCCAGGAGAGCTGCAGTCATCAAAACTGGTTTTAAATCATATTTACAAATAGCTCCAGAACCTTGTTGAGATGTGGGAGAACCCCATCCAGCCTTTCCTGGCGAAGACTAAACGTAAGCTCTGCGGATACCACACTGGTATGTGGTATCCACCAGGGATGGTCCTGCTCTGTATCTTGCCCTTATGAAAGTGTTGAATTGCAGCATAGACATAACTTAGGTCTTGGGCTTCATTCTCAACTAGGTTGAAACAGACAGGAAAGAGACAGAGGCTCAGCCCTTCCCACAGTCCTTTGGGCCAGATGGGCTCTGGCATAAATTGGAAAAGTTTAGTGGCTACTCTCAGTTTCACTGGCTTTTAATGGTCTCCAGAGGGTCATTATGTTTGGGAGACTCTGGACACAATACGCTGCATCATCATTCTGGAGGACAGCTCCTTGGGGCAGGCTGAACTCCTGCTGCCTTGATTGGAGAATCTTGCTTCAGACAAGAAACAAGCTCCAGAGCACACATCGGTCCCAAGCCTTGAGTCATATTTAATATCACACCCTGGCCCCTAAATAACACCTCAGCAAGAGAGGAGGCAGCAAAGTAGAGTGGTCCTGTTTGCTTTCACACCAACCCTGGCTGGCCAGGGTGGAATGTACCCAGCTTTTGCACACCAAGGGCTACAATTTGAGATCTGGTCACAAATACCCCAAGAGAGCCTACGTGGCACCAGAGAGAGACTGTGAGGCAATAGTTCCCTTATGTTCCTCTGCTGCCATGAGTAATCACCTCCCTCACTTGCTGAGGTCTTGGTGTAGGCTGGTCAGTACTCCATTCCAGAAGCAGAGCCCAGATGGCTGTGGCAAGGAGAAAAGGCTTTCCTGCTTTTTAACTGGGGCTGAGGATAAGATCAGACCCAAGCAGACATTTTGCTTGAAAAAGCCTTGATGGCACCATGAAGTCTGATTAACAAGACAAGTGCTGCCCACAGTTACAGTCAGGACGTAATGAAGTCTTCAGCTGGCATAACAGGGGCTGCCAGCTGGCATCCAGAGACACTGCATGGAATTTCCAGTTAACCCAGTCACCTCTCTTCTGAGCTTGCTCAGGACACTGCTAGGCCCCTTTTCCAGAGTCCCTAATGGTTAATTTTAAAAGAGAAGATGACTATATGGATTCCCCCTTAATTAACAGTTTTATTAAATAACCCATTTCAAATAATAGTTAAATTCTCTAAATTTATATCATTCTATTAACCATAATCTAATCTCATTAACCTTGAAATCCCCAGTCTTAACTACCCAGTTCTATACACGATGGTGCTAGCTGCTAAACTAATTAAATGACCTTCAAACTATTTCTCCTTCATGTATCAGCATTATTTATCTTTGCTCATTGCTCTTCTTTCAAGCTATCACAAACATCTTCCCATGTGAACTCTGTTCCTCCATGTGCTCAATACAAGATATGCCACCACTCTTCCTTGCAAGATATGCCAGCAATGTCTCCAATTCTACTCCAGCTATTACATTCCATCACCTGCAATGGTTGGTGTGCCTTGGCTTTCATTCTGAACACCTGATGCTTCCCCATCTCCATTTATTGTGCTGCCACTCATCGTCATTTCTCAACAAAGTCCTTAAAGCAGTGACCTGAGATTTAACCACAAATGGAGAGCTCCCGTTCTGCGCCTCTGGTACCTGCGGCCCTGGTGTACCACAATCCTCAAAAACATCTTTCCTAATCTCACTCTTTAAACAAGTTCTTTGATTCTCCTAAAGTTTGACCTCTCCTTAACATCCCAAGACTGAAGACACCATTTTTTCCCACTGGGTTTAGTTTAAAACCCATCCCCCCAGACATTTTGTTCCATTTGCAACGAAAGGCAGTGCTTGACATTCTTGCTGTCTGATTTGACAGAGCTGAAGTTATGGCTGAAGAGAAATGTAGGGGCTCTTCTTCTATAAGCTATAGAGAGTTTGCAACTTTCCTGACTTTTCCACAATAATCATTTATGGAACAAGCTGCAGTATTTAGGGCAATGAGACCGGCTACAACAAAGCGGCATGCTATTTAGCCTGCATCTAAACGAATTTGTCTAGATAAGCACGATGAACAAAATACATAGGCCTGCAAATACTTTTACTTAGTTCTGGTCTTTTATTTTCTGGAAGTGAATGCAGAAGCAGATTTCATTTCCCTGGCAGAGGGTACTGGGCTGAGTATTTTGCACTATTGGATGATTAGGGATGTGCTTCAGGGAGGAGGCACAGTAAGAAGGTGCTGTCAGTGGAGAAGTGTGCAGCCCACTCCAGAGAGCCCACAAATCTGCCTGAGAAGGAAGCACATTTCAGAGCTCAAGAACAGAAAGTGACACTTTATATCATTTACTTCTTCCACATCCAACACACATCTCTGAACATCTGAATTTCATCTGTCTCTTTACTGCTCCTTTGCAGCTGGAGAACTCCCTTGGACTTCCAACCTAGAGAAGGGCCTGGAGGGGGTAGGAAGGCGACCTATGTTTGCCTGAAACCCTGTCAACTGCAGCCTCGTTTTCCTGGTCAGATTTCTTTGGACTGGAAACTTCAGAGTAGAGATTAGAGCTGAAGCCCTTTACAACACTGGCTACAACATAGGTGAATTTGTAGCTAAGCTAACTACAGGCCCTTTGGAGAACACCACCTACTACATGCAGGTCTAAAAATCAGGTTGAGAATTTTAAATCAGAATTGCTGTACTGGGTCAGACCAATGGTTCATCCAGGCCAGCATCCTCTTTCTCTTTCTGGATGCCAGGGGAAAGACCATGTAGGAACAGGATCTGTCTTACTCTGTTCTTCGCTCCCAGTTCATGGCCCAAGCTGTTCCTCAGTCAAAAGCTGCCTCCAGATCTCACTTGTCAGTGATTGCCTGCACATCCCTTCTTCAGAAATTCATTTAAGTATTTTTCTGATACCATTTTTTTTCTGATACCTTTGGTCTCCCTAACATCCTGTGCCAATGAGATCCAGAATTTAATTATGCCACTTGCAAAGAAGCACTTATTTTTATTTTTTTAAACAATTTTCTGATTATTTCATTAGGAACACTCTTCCTCTAGCAACGTAAAAATAGCATACAGTCTAACTGATATTTTTATACCTTATTTTATAAATCCTGAAGATGTTCCCACTCTCTGTCCTCTCTCTTACAAACTGCTAGTCCTAGTTTATTTATTATCCCTGCATACAGATACCACTCTGTGCTGCTGATCACTCCTGACAGAGGATCCTCAAATCTCTCCTAATTCTAAGCAGATATGTGGACGATATTTTTTTCTGATTAGGGTACTAGATTAAGAGCCTAGAAGAGGTTACCAAGAGAGGATGTCGAATTTACATGAGATACTTATAACTTGACTGGAAAAGACTCTCAGCAACCTCCTCTAGACTCACAGCTATCCCTGCTTTAAACATGAAGTTGGTCTGAAGATCTTCTGAAGACCCTTCTACCTAATTTTTTGTTGGACTTTATGATTCTACTATTACTACTAAAACTTTTTTAAATGTGGCAGAGACAGAAATTGAGGTCATGTTCAAGGTATGGGCTCACGATGACTTTAACCTGCTAGAAAAGATGTTTCTTCTTTGCTTTCTTGTAATTGTCCAGTGTTTGAATTTTCCTCTCTGGCCTTTGATGAGCTCTGTTCCCAAGGATCTGCTTCTGAGTAATGGCAGCTAATTTTGAGTCCATCGTCATATAATTAATATTGTTGTTTCTCATGTGCATTATTTTGCACTTGTCAACGCTGAATTTCATCTGCCATTTTACTGCCCACTCAGCATGGAGGGCTGCTTCTGTGACTCTTCATGCTCAGCTTGAGATCTCACTATCCTGAACTGTTCTGTAGCATCTGCAAATAAGGTTTTACTGAAACTGCAGTGAAGATAAATGTCTTCACCATTCTGTTTCTTTAAATATCAGTGAAGGGAGTACTCAATTTCGAGCTCTGCAAATACCTCATTAATTCAAGAAAATCTAAGAGTGAAATAAACAAACCTAGGTCCCATTTACATTACAAAGAGCTACTATACTGCAGGAACTGACTACAGCACAGGAGCCCAAAACACAACTATTACAGTTCAGCACAAGGACACAGTGCAGGCCCCTTGATGTGTTTTTGCTGCCCCACATGCTGACATTAGAAGTGGTTGTTGCTCCATGTGCAACTCTTGCATTTCTCTAGATCAGAAAAATTGATCCGTTTTCCTCCCTGGTGCCTGGGTTTAGTAAAATGCCAAATGACATCAGTAGCAAAGGTAAATCAGATTTCTAGAGTGCACACTCGTACCAGTCAAAGGGTTAATAGTAAAAGACAATTTGTTTTGTGAGAATGATTAACCTGACAGCAGTCTCTTTAAAAGAAATCAATGTCTTCATCTGGGCCAGCTAAGGGCTCCTGGGTGGGGAGGCACTCGCTCTCCCCTTTAGCAGGGATGAAGAGAGCCCAAGGGCCCCCAGCTCTCCCTTCCCTTTGCACAGGACCCAAGAGACGCAACCCCCGCATTTTGCACTGCAAGGCTTTGGCTGTGCTGACCCTCGTCGGTGAGGCTGGTCCAGCCCCACCCTGCAGATCAACAATCTCTTAGAGATGGCCTGCTGGCACAGCAAGCCTTCTGCAGAGCCTCACCTGTACTCCCTCTCCCGAAAGAGCTGAACAAGACTGGATCTGCCAGACTCTGTCCCGGATTGTGTGCAGGTTCAGTCCCTCGGCAATCTCCGAAGCAGGGGCAGCCGTCAGCAAATCCTGCTTGTTAGCGAATATGAGCACGGGGACTCCACTAAGCTTTTCTTCATCCAAAAGCTCAGCCAGCTCCTGTATCATTTACAAGGGAGTGGGGTGTGGGGGGGAGATGGTGAGAGGGAAGGGAAGAAAACCTTCAACCACCAATGCTCGTCTCTAATTAGAAATATATTTAGGGCAAATGCTAGAAGAATGTGTTCCAGTGAAACCTAGATCTTATTATAAGAGAGCAAAAACGTATACAATCATCTCTGCCCAAGGTTCAAAAGCTATTTCTTACAATTACAGGTTAGAAAAATCTTCATTTTGGTCTGAAATTAGCAGTTGCCTTAAAGGCTACAACTCTGTGTTTTACCAGTCTCTGATCCCAGGAGACCAAAACTGATGAAACAGCAAAAAACAACATGTAAATTTGCAGTATGAGGAATCTGTCTTAAGTTATTGCCTGACTGACCTGATTTGTACCTGAGCAACCATTGACACTGGCCCTGATATCTTTGCTAATCATGAGTTTCAAGGGGTTGTTCGAAGTCTTAATCACTGCAATTTAAAAAGGAGAGGACTTCCCCACCCCCACCACCCCCCACCAAAATGGAAATCTCCCTCCCACAGGAAAGTGCTGATACTTTTGAAGGCATTGGTTAGCCGAAAACAAGCTAGATGAGCCTTAATAGCTGAATTTTGGTTCCAGATGCACACATTTGATGGCATCTTAAAAAATGGGTTTGTTCATTCAAAACTGGTTGACTCAAAAAGATTTTTTGAATAACTCAAATCTGAATCTGCAGTGGATCAATGGTGGCAGAAATACTTCATGTCTAGGTTGTGCAATGGTCTCATGTGAAACCGGCACTCAGTCTCAAGTCGCTTCCCTATGGGAACATATGACAAACTCAGCAGAACATGAACCTGTAGGGACTGCTGGCATTGCAGACAGATGAGTATGGGAGATTTTTGTGGCCTCCTTATTTAGCTGGAAAGGTCTCATGCTCTCAGATAACGTTCTAACATCTTTCATCCACTGAATAGAAACTTCTGGATTAAACAAGTGCAGTCGGGGAGATGCTAAACTGCAGTGGAAATACAACTCCATCCCCCCCAAGAGCAATGTTTGGTTTGGAAGGCAGGATGAGAGGATGGAGTTATAAACAGAACTGGCCGGGAATTTTTCAACAAAATAGGTCTTTCATCTGACACGGCTGATTTATTGAAACCAAAAGTGTTTGCGGAAACATGAGGAGGGGTTTAGGTTGGCTCCGCCTGACTCAGGCAAGTGATCTAAGCTGCTGCTTCCTTTCCATCTCTTTTGCCCAATGAGTATTTAATTACTGATATAAAATGAAATAGCTCCAGCAGGGGAAAGATTCCCCCACCCCTAGAACAACCAACAGTTCTGCTGTTGAGGTGTGTCCATGAGACCTGAGAGGCAAAAGATCAAGTATCTCCTTCAAATCAGGCAGAACAGAAGGCTTTAATCTACATCTCCCATTTCTGTGGGGTAAATCTATTGCTAGCTATTTTGGGACACTGTCACTTTCAGAATTTTATACAATGAAGTTTAGAAGTTCTATTTTTGTTTCAACCTAAAACAAAAAATGTTACAAAACATCAGAACTTTGTAAAACGGAAATCTTATTTTCTGGCCAGTATTAGTTAGAAAGTTCTTAGCTTTTTTACAATTACATCCAAAAGACAATCAAGTCAATATGATTTCCATTTCAGCTTCATAAATAAGAAAATAGGATTCCTCAGGGTCTTGGTTTGGCAAGGTTTAAAGGACTTAAAGAAGTTTGTGCTTTCAGTATTAGGCTCCATTTGCTATTATTGTATAACTTTAATGAACACTGTTCTATTTAAACAGAATTAGGCTACCTATTTTCCTTGTTTCACATCTACCAAAATAATCTGTATTGATGTTGAAAGGCAAGTCTCTTGAAATGCAAATTTCCTTCATAAACAACAAAATCTTCTTCCTAACTTTTGTGAGCAAGGGGCGCTCAGAAGCACTGAGTTACTTCAAAGGAAGCTGGGCTTAAGTAACTTACCTGACCTGTTTCTTCAAACCTCTTCCTATCTGCACTGTCAATGACATAGATCTGAAAAAAGAAATTACAGGAAAAGTTATTCTTCCCAGAAGACACTTCCACAGTAGCATGTGCTTAAGAGAGCTGAACCTACTAATTACGCTTTTGGGCAAAAAGATCCTTGCTATTATTTGCAGCAAATGTTGACAAAACTTCATGATGTTCTGAAAGGAGAGGAACCACCTCTTTTAATGCCGGGGGAGTGGACAACCATGTGGGTAGAATCAGAAAGGAGCTAGCAGCAGTACTGGGGATGCTGTCACCATCACCATGGCATATATTATCTGAAGAGAACAGGAGACTGCTGGTATTGTTTCAAACTTATTGTTACAAGGTGAAGCTGACCATAGGAGGGCAAAACCTGGGGAGCCAGACATGGCCTTTCACTCTAGCAAAGTGTACAAACACTGGCCTGGTGTGACTGTGCCGTGCTGCCCTCTAGCATCACTTCATCAATAAGCCACCAAGGCACACAATGGCACTCAAGGGACACATGAATGTGTTGGGGACATTGAGTTTGTCTCCATCAGGCAATCCTACTGCAGCCTCTTGGAGAGGGTGGTTGGGTATGAGGGCTGGATTCAGCCTGCAAGACCCCATCTTCAGCTGCCATCTAAAAAAAATGGGGAACCTCAATACAACGTGCAGGCAAGAACAGGCTGGTATCCCTTTTTCATTGCTTGATACGTGAAGGTTTTTGAAGAAGGATGCTGGGATAGCATACAGGGACAGGACTGGTGACAAACACTGAGCATTTTGCTTCTAGTTGCTGCCATTCCCCATCAGTAGTGATTGAAGCTGCTAGCATGTCATCTGCATGCTCTTTGGTGGCTTACAGGGAGCAAATGTCAGCCTGGTTTTCAGGGAATAGATGAGCACAGCACCCTGCCATCAAGATAAATGGCATCCTTGCAGGCAGTCTCAGCATAAGATTCCATGTTTCCAGGATAATTCTGATCAAATAGTAGGAGGAGGGAAGATCTCTAGCAGCAATATCTATTAAACTATAGATGCTCTTAATGAGCAGCATTTGAGTTGTTTGAAATGGGACTAAACACACAGCAGGAAAATCTGTATGCGAGGCCTGAGGAGGTAACCCAGCAACCTCCCAGGCGCTCTGCAGATCACTTGGGGGCTGATGTGCACTGACAGAGGCTGGGGGACACGCGGCAGGGCTGGACGCAGCTGCGTGGGGATGCGTCAGCAGAGCACGCACCCGGTGCCACGTGATGGGGACCAGCCCGTGGGCATGACACACAGGCCTCTCCCAGCAATGTGATCCCAAGCACGTGCACCAATACTGGATCGGCTACACACGTCCTCCCCACCCCTACCAAGCATCCACCCCTATGCATCCCATTTAGGGTAGGAAACACAGAGCAAAAGAAAGGAAGAAGCTGCAGGGCTGTCAGTTGTGTTCTGGGGCAAGACTGGACTGTCATCTGTCCTCCCTTGGGACATCTCTGGGGAAGTCCACCACACATGAATGCAATGGTCGAGTGCTGCTTGTGAACTGAAAGGCAGCACCTTCCATATTACGGTGCTTCTCTAACTGGGAAGGAATAGCTCTGGGTCCCATCTAGCCAGGCTTCCTCCTGCACCGCTCATTCCTCACTAGGGAGCTGTTTTGCAAGATGAGAACTAGATACAACAGCGCTTGGGGCAAAAGCCACAAAAGCACAGCACAGAGAAAGCAAAGTATGTGCCGAGTGCCTACTTCCAAACCAGCAAGCACTGTGCCAAATAGCTGCAGGTGCCTGTCTGAATATGCAATCAGCCAGATATCCACACCTTATTTGCCTGCGTTAAGCTTCCAAATATCACAGGTGTGTGATGCAAGACCAAGCTCTTATTCAAAGGCACCTGCATGGATTTGAATTTGTAATTACTTCCTGCTTTTTAATACTCTTTAGAGGGTCCTTTCTGTTTTATGAAATGCAGTTTAGGGGAAGAGAGAAGCAGGGGGTCCTGGGAACTGTAGTGTATCTCATGTCCAACTTCCTTTTATGGCCAAGGCCACACAAGAGCCTGTTTTTGCCTGTGGCGCTTGGTAACATAGTTTACCAATTGGAACACCATGCTGGAGAATGGAGATTTGAGAAAGAAATTCCTGTAAAGCTGGGTACCTCCTTTGAGAAACAAGCCAAAACACAACCTGGAATAAATGGGTTGGGCAGAAATTGCAAGTGGTGGGACTAGATGAAGAAATAGCATGATAAATTGGCTCAATTTATAAATGCACAGGTTTAAATTTTTAAATCTGCAACAGGTTTGTCAGAGGGTAAAATTACTGGCTAGAATAGGGGTAAGGACTGGCAGAAGACAGAGCGAGCCATCAGCACATACGTGATCCCAGTTTTGGTGTGTATGGAAATAGCAAAGCACTGCCCCAACATGCCAACATCTCCCAGTTTGGGACTGGGTGTCAGCATGAAGTGCAGCTAGGGGAACTCAAGTCCATCTGTGCACCAGCTATTTCTCTGAATTCACACTGCTGCTTCCCCCAAAACTGATTCTGCTTCTATCCGCCCATTTTCTTACTCATGAAAAGAAGAGGTTTCTCTGTACATTGCTTTAACTGGGGTGAGAGAGGGGCAGGGAAAACAACCGTTTTCATCTCCTTCAGTCTTCAAATTCACCTTTATTTCTGCACCTCCCATGCAGCACACACTAGGAAGGGTGGAAGCCCACAGGCCAGTGTAGCTTATTGTCTTTGCCAGCCAAGTCTTCCAGATGTTGTTTTGTGGTTGCACAGCCTCTGCAGGCTGAGCACCTGCCACAGCAGGCAGAGATCCCAATGCTGCTGCTTTGCAGGGCTGACCTTGATCTGCACACTTACTGCCTCCCCACCACCCACAGCGCTAGAGCCTGGGCTCAGTGGGCACAGTCACCTCACAGCCACACCATGTCTCTGTCCTCAACAGCCACAGAGGAACACAGTGTGTGTCCTGCTAGTTTCTCAAACCCAGATCTTACCCCATGGAAAATATCACAGTTCCTCTTTACAAAAGCAATAAACTGGGTTTATGCAGTGGTGGCTGTCCTTGAACTTTAGATTCCAAATTAAGGCTCAAAAACAAAGATTGGCAAAAGAGAGTATCAAGGGTTTATTAGTCACATTTAAATAACAGCTTCATTTGGACAATGTTTTCTAAGCCTGCAGGCACAGCCAGGCTGTTCAGCAACTGGACACGAGCCTTGGTGAACAGAACCCTATTCCTAGTTGCACTGATCCTTCCGTGCAAGAGCACTGAAACTCCTGACACATTGCTGAGTATGTGTGTGACAGGAGGGAGGAATGGCGTCTTTCTGAGAGAGCTTCCTACTTTCCCATGGGAGCCTACAGACCTTGGTTTTTCTCTGTCCCCACTGGCCATAGTGCTTGGGGCAGAGAGAGGCCTGCAGCCCTCAGTCTGCCTTCATCCTGGCATATGTGGCTGCATGCTAGAGGTGATCTTTGAAACTAGCCAAGACAGCACCTGGAGGGTCCCAGGGCAATGTGCTCTGGTATGGAAAAACAAAGGTCCTGCACTGCAAATATAATTGTGGTCATCTGTAGCTAATTGTAAGGTAATTACAGCTAAGTTGTCGAAACCATTAAAAGACAGTCCTGTGGCTAAAGGAGAAAAAGAAAAGGGGTCTCTCTGTGTCCCTCACTCAGAAGCTTTCCTATCTGATGCCAGACAGAGCATTTAATTCTTATGCCTCAGTTTCCCCACCTATAAAAGAGGGGCACTATACTGATCTACCTCTACACATGATCCTTAAGTCACTAATGCCCATGACAGGCCTTCAGAGTCTCCAGTGAAAGGAGCTATAGATGGGTAAAGTACACGTTATTAATGTCCTTTCATTTGAAAGAGACTGAGATGAGAGGAAAGGAACTGGCTATAAACAGCACCATCCTGTGAAAGTAAAAACATGCAACTGAATGATTTCTGCAAACATAACTGTATTTTTCTTACTGCACTCAACCAATCTTGCCATTTAGCTCAGAATAACTCCTGTTACAATGGCAATGGTGTTGCTGAGGGCTGGGACATTACATTACTTGTTTCTGAATTTCTGGCTGAGACCTTGGAAAGCCATTGCATGAACACAGCATTCAGCTGCAGCCAATACTCACAAGGATATCAGTGTTTTCAAAATAGTTCCTCCAGTATGGTCTGATCTTCCTCTGTCCGCCTATGTCCCATACATTCAGTTTGAAGCCTTGAGACTGTACACTTTTGATGTTGAAGCCCTGGAAAGAGCAGAAACAAAGCCACATAGAGCATAAACCTGAATGGCCGGAGCATATTGGTAGCCAGACATTAACACCTTATATATCCCATGCCTGCAGTGTGCAGTGAGATGGGCTGGGCAGCCACAAAGATGGATCAGCTATGGGAGAGGCACCAGCAAAAGCAGCCGCTAAACCATCAGTTTGTCAGTGTTCTTGGGTCAAGGGTTGATGCTGTCATGCCTATGGAGACATATGATGCAGTTAGTGCCCTGAGAGAGCTCAGCAGGGTGGGTGCAGGAAGAGGTGGGAGAGCTGCAGATAAGGAGAAAACAAGGGCACTGTGAGAAGCAAGATTGAGCTTGTGAAAGCTGAGTAGACAGTCACAACTAATATGAAGCCAGAGGTCTCAGCTCAATTCGACACGACACAGCTAATGCTGGGCTTAAAAGAGCAACAGCTGCATGTCTGAAGGGTCCATTTCATCAATTAGAGCACCAACTGAAAGTGCATTCAAGTAGAAAAACAGGATGTGGTGTGGGCTGGCAACGCGCTGCCACACCACCCAGGGGACCAAGGCTTGGAATTAGGGTGCCAGGGCTGGGAGCTTTGGGAGGCAGCTACAGGGTAGGGGGAAGCATCTCCCATAGCTCTCTAGCAACCTCCTCTGGAGCAATGCTGCAGTGCTTCTGATGGGAGCCATCCCTCTCCTCCAACCCCAAAGCTCAACAAAAGGGCATGAGAGACATTAGAGAGGAGCACTGGTATATGCAGAACCCTTGGAGCGGGTTGGGTGAACGATGCAAGCAGACAAGGGTTTGTCCAGTGCTGCAGCATCCACTCTACATGTCCTCTGTTTAGCAAGGACAACAGGAACAAAGTCTCATCCATGCAATCATAGCATGACTCAAAAGTCTTTTGCAGAACTCCACAGCACTCATCCACTTTTGCACTACCTGACCAATCTGGCCTGAAGCTCTCTGGCTCCTTCAGGAAGCCTCCTCTTAAGCAGAAAAGACACAAACTTAATGATGCACCAGGTTCCAGTTGCTCCCCCTTTTACTGAAAGACTCTGATGAATCATGAGTGCTTTGTATAACGTGGCAGGTGGGACCACAGTAACTGCCTGAAGAAGGAAAGGCCTACCTGTGTTGGGGTGATGTGGCTGATGTCCTCTGATGCCAGCTGTTTCAGGAGCGTGGTCTTGCCTGCATTATCCAGTCCCAAGAGGAGGATTCTCACCTCCTGGTCTGGGGTGCTTTTTAGTTTGCGCAGGATTGACAGTAAACCCTAAATGCACAAGAGAGACCATAGCTGTTATTTCCCCACCCCAACTCTCCTCCCTCACAACGTTATGCCCTCTTCCCTTGAAATGGATTCTGTCTGGTGGTGGGTCCCAAGACACCCTGAATACCTTTCTTCAGTCCCTATTCCCATTTCATTTCCTACTCCTCCCTTTGCCCCTATTTTCTTCCATCTCAGACTATCAACAAGGTCTCAGACAGCACAAATGTCACGCAGTGGGGTGCCCTGCTGGCTGCACTGCTCTTGTCACACAGCTGTTTGGCATTCCCTGTGCCAGGGAGACAGCGCCTATGCATACCCTGTGCAGAAGCTGCAGACTACATCTTTGCAAGCTCTTCATTACCTTTATCAGAGGGAAAACCCCATTAATTTGATCTGCCTCCTAGGTAACTGCAGGTTACTATGTATCTGACATTGGTTCTTCTCATAGTAACTACCCTGGTCATCTCAAACCCCGTTTATCACCCCTGTTTTAAAGCATGCTGAACCCATGGGGCATGTGCAGTTCTGATTCTCAGGATGTAGCACTTAACAACTACCTCAGATTACCACACATCCTCACTAAGAAAAGCACAGTGGATTCCAGTCATTACCCAGGCTCAGCTCTCTGAGCTGACAGTATCACTCAGGATTAGGAAACAGAATATGCAGGTCAGCTCATTTACAAACATGCACCTTAGAGCAGCACACCCAAGCTTTTGTCAGTGCCACCAGTCAGAGACCAGTACCTCTCTAAAATGGCTGGAAAAATATTCTGGATCCTGTCATGTAACCAAGACATACAAATCACCCCACTTCCACCTGCTTCTCACT
Source organism: Hypocryptadius cinnamomeus (assembly GCA_013400635.1). Taxonomy (NCBI): domain Eukaryota; kingdom Metazoa; phylum Chordata; class Aves; order Passeriformes; family Zosteropidae; genus Hypocryptadius; species Hypocryptadius cinnamomeus. Next base: position 38,401 of record VYZP01008166.1, on the reverse strand, counting down.
GCCCAGCCCAGCCCACCCCACAGGAGAGGGACACTTGCAGCCAAGGGCACAGGAGCAGGCACCAGGAATGCCTCTGTGTCTTTGCCACACTGCCACACTACTCTGCAGCCCCTGCATGTCAGGGACTCCTCCTCAGAGCCCAAGAAGCACACACCACACTGAGACCCTGCCTGTGGACACAGGTGCTCTTGCTACTAATTCACCTGAGAAAATCCAGGAAATAAATACACCTACAGCCCCTACTGAAGCCCTCAGCATTCCTGTTCCATCTCTCCCAGACAATTCCCTTGTTGAAGTCCACTAAAACCAAGAGCCAGGAAGAAAGTTCAAATATCAGCAGAAACCTGAGCCCATGGGGTCCATATCTCAAGCCTTTTTGTTCTCCCAATAGCAAAATGGAGAAAATGCTTCTTGTCAACCTGCAAGGTGTAATCAGTTAAATGTCTTGAAGTGCTTTGTTGCTATGAGGAACTAAACCCTCTAAATATTCCTGCTGAGAGCCAAGGACTATTTGAGCCTTGAAGGTTGCTCCGATGCCTTCCAGATCGTGGCAATCAGAAACTTGTCCCCAGGATAAAGAACTGCACGTCGCAGTACAACTGTCACCACTGCAACTCATCCCCTGTCTCCAGCAGCGTCCTTCTGCCCACTCCCAACCTCAGCCATTCTGCAAATGCTGCTTCTGAGTGCTCACCTCCCTGCTCCCAGGTGGGAGTGCTTTGGGAAGGACTCGGCACTACAGGTCGTGATGCTAAAGCTTTTAGCAACGCTCAGAGATTCAAATGCATGTGACATCTGATCCACCCCTGTAAGCATTTTCGATTTCAGAGTAATTTAATGGGTTTCTGTTAAATTACCAGCTACAGCTCAAAATACATGTGTGATGTGTAAGAAACAGGGAGGAGAGAAGGAAATTAGTAAAACTGGGTTCAAAAGGTATGTGTAGAAAGCTGCAGGATTGCCACTGTTGCTGTGCTTTTAAAAAGCACTGTGGAAAGCTGAGGTTCAGAAATCCAGAGCTTGTGCAAGCAACAGCAAAACTGCAACCTTGCTGCCCAATAAGCAGGCTCGAGGTACCACCTATTTTGTAGGTGATAGTCAGGTAAAAAACTGGGAATCCAGGCCCTGCTCAAGAGCTGTGAATTAGAAATGGGCTCTGCTTGGTAGAGGGTGCTATGCCTGCTCAGTACAGGCACCGGCACAGGCACAGTAATCCCCAGCTTTTAGCTGAAGTGTACAGGCCTGTAACACCACGTGCAGGGCCCTGAGGGCCAGATGCTCACAGCTGGCTCTCACCCATGGGCCCATGGCTAATGAATTTGAAGGGCTGTGTTCAGTGCAGCCAGTCACTGCAAGCCCTGCCAGCCCAACAGCTCATGTCCCTGGCCACAGCGCCCAACCCATGTTCTGCCCTGATGATGGTCTGCACTTCCACACGTCTGAGGAAAGAAAAAAGGAACAGCAGCAAAAATACCTCTAGTGGTTACTTGTTTATATGCATGTCCTAAGTGCCCTTGACATCATTAAAAAGCACAAGTTTTAACTGCGTGACTAGCAACAGATTTTCTTTTCACCTGCTGTCAAATTTACAGTTGTGTTTGTTGGCTTGTAAATCTGTGGATTTCAGCTCAGTGTGGACAGACTCCACGGGAGCAGGAACTCTAAAATTCACACATTCTCCTTCCTTTCTAGGGAAACACTGAATTTCCCATTCTTATGGGCCTGACCCAAAGCCAATGTACATCAGCCAAAGCACTACTGCCGACTTTGGAGAGCTCTGAATCAGGCCCTATTATTTTAGTTTATTGCTCACAGTTAAAAAAAGAAGCTGTTGAAATGCTAATCCTATTCACAGCTCCACTCGCTAAGAGCAGAGCAGTGTATCCCAGAGCAGATCAGGATTAGGTGCCTTTATATTTCAGAATTCAACTCCAAAATACTGAGCGCAAAGCAATGTATTACAAAGTATTGCTTATCTACCACGGAGGAATTCTCAAGGGTTGGGAAGAGGAACAGTTGTAAATGTTAATAGAGCTTCTCCCATTGTAGATGGATGCTATTTCTGGGCTAGTATGACAGCCTATGAGAAAACGATCAGCATCGTTCCATATTCTACTCAAGTGACACTGCTGCATGGCTGATCACAGGATTATCAGGGGTAGCCAATAGAAGAGAAGATATATATAGAAATAAAAGTATTCTCTAAGGTATAAAGTAAGCTGATTTAAAAGGCTGGAAGACAAGCAAGCCAACACAGAGAAGTGGACTTTATTTCAGTAGCTGCCAGCATAGGTTACATGGTCTGTATATACAAGTTAAATCAAGAGCCAAATAATAGTATTGGTTCCCATGACTGTTACTATTTTGTAAATAGTATTTAAAATATGAATCTAGCATTCTCCCTGTAGTTAGCAAAGATTTAAAACTAAAGAAAGCCATGTCCAGATGCATTTCTCATTTTTTTCTTTCTAATTTTTTAAAATTGATCTTGTGAGCACACTGGCTAGAAAGACAGAAGGCATTTCCTGACAGCTTGGAAAAAATAACTCAGCAGAGTTGCCTGCTGCATGCCACCACGATGTGGGACAAGGAACCCCCTTTGCGCACACACTGATGGACAAGCACTCCTCTGCTGGCAAACACAATGCTGAAACTAACAGGCTGAGGAGAGTCAGAAAAGCAGTGCCTTGTTATTGATGGGAGTTGTCAGGTAGAAAGCCATGAAAGGGGAAGATATGGTGCAAAGAGGATACACAGAAGCAACAGAGGAGGAGCAGATTTTTGAAGCAGGGCAGGTAAGAAATGTCTCATGCTGGGACTTAGCCAGTAGTGAGAAGGGAGGATTCCCAGGATGCCTGCATAGCAGCCAGGCCAGTGGCACTTGCTCACTGGAGTGTCCAGGGTGAGAAGCAGGACAAGTCTTGAGCAGGCCAGGGTAGATGTGAGCTGGCTGAGGAGCCGCAGAGACACCTCACAGGAGTGTAAGGGCAGCGTGTCAGCTGCACAAAACTAAGCAGACTGCGGCATCTGTAACAGAGAAGGGAACTGCAGATGCTGCTTGGATAATGAACAGCACAGCATGGCAGCGTGTGCAGCCTTTGGAGAAGGGCAGCCAGACAGAGCAACTCAAGGCTGGGCACAGTCAGCCAGCATCCGCTTCTTGGTCACCTCTGGGTTAAGCAAACTATGCCTTATATCAGATTGGCTTGTTTAAAAACATCTTTGTCCTTGGTGGAGAGAGTTTTCTTTACAAGCACCGTGAGGAGACAGACTGATGGGGTCAGCAGTGAGGAGACTGTATTTTCCAGACAGTGAGCAGGGACATACAATAAAGAAAAAGAGACTCCTGACAATTACTATGAAATCAGAGTGGGGCATTAAATTCGAAGATGCAACTAAATGGGCAAGAGCACTCATGAACACATTGAGCATGAAAGCAAAGCTAACCATCTTATTAGCATCCTTCAGAAAACAGGGATGTGTGGTTTTATGAAAGTATATCATTGCTAGGTTTAAAATACCCACCAAATTATCAAAGGACTTTCAATTATAGCTGCATGCAGTAATCCTATTCTCTCTCTCTAAAAAAAAAAAAAAATCCTACATATATAAAAAAACAGTGACATTTATAGTCCTAGCTAAGGGTTTTGTGGGTTTATTCATGCTGTATATGGGTCTCTTGAACTAGCTGATACATGTAACTACATCCTGTAACACAGAAGACACTGAAAGGAAGATTCACTTTACAGGCCAAAGCAAAAATTGGTTTGGGACAAACAGAGCATTGAGATAATCTGTTTAAATATTGTATCAGATTGGCAATATAAAGCCATAATGGAAAGAACAATTCTCCCTTGTACTGAGGGCTGGATGCACAGGGCATGGATAAAAAGCATGGCCTGCAAGCTGCTGCAAAGCACAGTTGATTCTTATTAGGAAAGAGAAGTAAGTGTATTCTGTTTAACTTTATTAGCCACAAGGCTCAGATAATGAATTTAAAATAAAGCCACCCTCAGTCACCACCAATTGCTTATCTACCAGATGTGGACATTTGGGTAGAATCAATTCACTTCACCAAGACGTAATAGAGCACAAAGCTCAGCAGCTCAGCCTGCCATTACGACAATCTTCCCCATCTCTACACCCCTGCAGAGATGCCCTCTTCTCCACTACTGCAACAACAAGCCACTTTATCCTCAAGTCTCATCTCAGCCAAGCACATTTGCCATTGAGATGACAACTCCTGTCTCCCCACAGCTCCCCAGCACTGCTGAGCTCTATTCTCAAACTTCTGTGACTTTCCTACAACCGTGGGAGAAACTTCACAAAATATCCATAAAACCAGCCCATGATTCTTCTGCTAATTCCTTCTCTGCCACACCTACAATCTTTGATGTGGTTTAGGCAGCAAATGTGTCAAGTTCAAACCTGTCTTGGATCCTACTTATTTGTATCAGTTGGTTATCTCTCACCCCAGACAGACCATATTTCCATGGCATGGGAGGAGCACCTTGGTGCTCTGCCGGCACAGCACCTAGCACAGCTCTGGGCACCAATTTATTTACTTTCTATTAAGCAATATGGTAGCAGTTCACCATTTCCAAAGTGTAAGTCAAAGATAGAGGGTACACGTGACAATTTCAGAAAGTCGCACGGGAGGAGCTGACACAGGGAAGGACGAGGGGCTTAGCTGAGCCAAATATCTTGCCTTTCACAGTGGATATATGAGGCTACATTTGTCATCGAGGGTGCAATCCTGCACACACAGAGCTGGAGGAGGAGAGTCCTTCCTGACAACTGCACTGATTATCTGGTGCCCTGAAGAATGACGTCTGATTACCTTTATCTTCGGCTGCAGAACTGCAAATGTCACTAATGGTCATAAAATCATCCAGTCTTTTTCAAAATACAACCGAAGTAAATTAATCTATTGAGCACAGTTTATTCAATACTTCTTACTCTGGCAAAACTCCCAAAAAATCATTTGCTTACTGCATGTCTCCACCATATGGTGTCATTCAATGCAGACTTTCTTTCCTGCATTGAAATCCAAAATTTAATGGAGTCGAGTCACCTACAGAGTTTTTCCAGCTCAAACCTACTAATGTAATTTTCTGTCAAAGAGGTCACACAGCACTTTCCAGTTTGATACACAAACCAATACCAGCATGAATCCTCTTTTCATAATTAAAATCAAACTCTTCTGGTTTCAGCAGGTTTGAAAGAAGTATTTTGCCCTGTGCAGAGAAGAACCAATGCCCAGCACTGGACAATGTCAGCAGTCTCTGTCTGGTTTCAGAACTTCAAAGTCTTGGCCAGTGACTGGTATGCTCTCCTATCTGCAGGTGATTTCTCATATCAACCTCACAGCAATCAGTAAAATAAACCAAAAAACATGACATTGAACTGTACTGGAAACTAAAGTAGTAAGACCCTTATAATACTTGAAAGCATTTTCAATGGGGCCATTTTAAATAGAGCCTTACTGCCAAGGAACAAGGGACAAAATAAAGAATTTCTAAGTATGAGGTACGCCTAGAGCAGGCAAGACATAGATGCTAGTTTTCCTAGAAACATGAGCTCAAGACCAGGAGAAAGATGCCTGACTATGCATTTAGCTATGCTGTTATTTTATCCTCTTCACCAGATGTGCCTTATGTCAGCTAGGCACTCTGTGACTCAGTTTCCTCAACTGTAAAACAGGGCCACACATTGACAAATCTGGTTTTGACACAATGATGTCATCTTCAATCAATGGTTTTAGAAAAACACTGGCCATCCTCTGGCCCCAGCATCCATGAATAACATACCATGTCTCTTGGTAAAGATTTTTATTACACTGACAATAGGAAGCATTATTGTGACGAGGAAACCACAAGCTGTGCTTTACACAGCATTTCCTAAACTTTGGAAAGCAGCATATCCTTTCATGTAGCAGCCTCCCTTCGCCCTCGCCATGTGCCCACTGCAGATGCTGCTTAACGGTGCCAAAGACTTTCAGCACTACACATCTCTCATGCTTTGCAGTTTTATGGCTCATCCTTCCCTCCATGCTGCAACTACGACCTTCCACCACCCCTGCCCCACAGCTGTGAGAAATCCTAGTATGCTCTGCAGAAGAAGACACTGCCCCTCTGTACTTACTCACTTGGATGAACACTGAAATAATTTAAACCTCAGCATTAACCCTCTTATCACTGGAGTTGGAGCAAGCAGTCGTTGAAGGGAGTTTAAGCGCTTCCCAGTGCCATCAGGACATGGCAGGAACGTGCTCATGGGCAGCTACCATGGTTCAGATGACAAGCAGTAAATTGTTACATCAAGCTGTCTGGATGATTTCTGACTGCTGACCCATACCCCGAGGCTGCCGTAGCTGCTTTGGATGTATTTGCTGCTGTTTCAAAGTTTCTACCACAGATTATTATTCTGTTTTAGTGAAAGTTGAGAATCTAGAGAGACAGCGCATTGCTCTCCAGTCCTCTGTCCAGTCCACCCAGCCCACCAGGCACCCCAAAGTGCCACCCACCCTGCCTGAGAGGCTGTAACTCAAAAAACAACTCCAATAAGTGGAAAATAGACAAAGAGGCAGTAAAATGTTGTATCAAATAACACGAACACTGGTGAACACACAGTCACCCCCTCCGCACACAAAGCGCTTGGATAAGAGCAGCCAGATCCCAGACTACACCAGCTCATCAGGACATCATAAGGCAGAAGAGCAGATCTGGCAGCTGCAAGCCAAATGTGTCCCACAAAGCACTGCACTGCTGGAGGCAGCTGCCCTCATCTTTACAGCAGATGTCCATCCTGTGATGGCTTTGGTGCCCCTGGTGTGACATTCCCCATCACCAACTCATCTGAAATAGAGCAGGTCCCACAGGCTTCATCTCAGTCTTCTTCTCTGTGACCCAGCAGGTAGGGATGCAGCCAGAATTAACCCAGTGAAGATGAGAAGCTGCCTTTGGTGCTCTTGCTTACACTTCCTCCCATGCATGAATCCCTCTACTTGCATGAATCCAACTTATGTCCAGAGGGCTCCCGGACAAAATAAGGCTCTACCCTTGGGAAAGCTCCTTTGCCATTGCTATTGCCTTCTGCTTGTGCTCTCTCTTCATGCAGCGTCCTCATGAGGGCCTTCACATCCATGGCAGCTCTCTCTCACCACCCCTCACCCATAGTTCCAAGCCCTCCTTCTAGTCCTCACTGCACTTTGCCAGCATCCCACTTGTCCCATCCCAACTACTTTGGCATCTAAACCCAAATTGTTTCCAACACCTGGATGACCCTGGTCCATCATCCAACCTTCCTCCAACCTCAATTTAGACTGCACTACAACCTCACCACCCCACCCGTCTCCCAGCACTGCCCTCCACCCAAGACACCCAGTTTTTTCCTTCAATCCATGCTACTACCTCTCAAACAATTTATTTCTCTCTTCCAACACTTTTCTCCCTGGGATTTTTCTTTCTCTCATCAACATCAAAACTCCACTTCTAGTCTTTCCCACAGTTTATTCTTATTTCTTCTTTTGCACCCAGACTGTCCCTCATCTTGCCAGCCCATGGCAGAAAATCCCAGAGCACACAATATCCCAGCAAACTATCCTAGCCAGTCAAACATCGACTGGGTTTTCCCCCTGACTCACCGGACTGTCCATCCCACCCACCTGACAGTTTTCTTTCAGCCATGGAGCACTCCATCCTGGACATCTCTGAACACCTAACCCCTTCAGTCTCTCTCTGCCATGATTGATACACAGCCCCTTCTCAGGCTGTGTATCAAAAACCAACCCTTCCACCTCAGGAAGCTTTCTTCTAGCTCCCTCAATGTCTATAGCCAGGATCCAAGCCCCAGGGTGGCCTCCTCCCACCTTGGCTGGGTTGTCCAGTGCATCTTTAGAGTCACAGCTACTCCCAGACTCTCCAGGCAATCTCTGAGCACTGCCTTCCATCCTTGCCAGGCTCTTCCATTGCTCCTTCCCTTCTCAGGCCACTGCCATCCTGGTCCCCAGCCCTCCCAAGCACCCACCCTTCCATCACACCTTCCACACCTTGACTGAATCAACTCCAGGCATGCTGGTTCCATCCCAACAAAGAGCCCCCCATAGCATCCTTGAGCCTCCCAGCCTCTGTCTAGACCTGATTCACAGAACCACAAAATCAATTGAATTGGAAAAGACCTCTGAGATCACCAAGCCCAACTTATGACCGAACACTTACATGTCAACTAGAGCATGGCACCAAGTGCCAGTACAATCTTTCCAATCTTTCCCTAAACACCTCCAGGGATGGTGATTAAATCACCTCCCTAGCCAGTCCTTTACAATGTCCAATCACCCTTTCTGTGAAGAAATTCTTCCTAATGTCCAGTCTGAGCCTCCTGTAGCACAGCTTGAGGCTATTTCCTCCTGTCCTGTCACTTGAGTCACTTCTGCCTGAGAGAAGAGGCCAATCCTCACCTGTCTACAACCTCCCTTCAGGTAGCCAGAGAGTGATAAGGTCACCCCTGTTTCCTCCTCTTCAGACTACACAATCCGAGCTCCTTCAGCCACTTCTCACAGGACTTGTGCTCCAGGCCCTTCACCAGTTCTGTTGCCTTTTTTGGGACTCAACCCCTTTTTCTGTGTCCCCCATAACATCTTCATGCTGCCAGGGCCCCAACCCCAGCCAAGGCATTCCACGGCTGGAGGCCCCAAACCTGCCCTGTTCTCATTCCACCTGCACAGCCCCAGGCCCCCATGCCTGACCGGACGCCCCAGCTGGGCACTCGGACCCCAGGCCAGCCAGGCTGCCTTGGTGGGTGTCACAGGATGGGTCAGGCTGCAAGGGACCACAGTCGGTCATCTGCTGCAACCTCCCTCTCAGGCAGGGTCATCCTCGAGCACATGGCACAGGATCGTGTCCAGATGGTTCTGGAATATCTCCACTGAGAGAAACTCCACAAACTCTGTGCAATCTGTTCCAGTGTGTGGTCACCCGCACAACAAAGTTCTTTCTTGTATTCAGGTGGAATTTCCTGTGCATCACTTTCTGCCCCTTGCCTTTTATCCTACTGCCCGACAGCACCAAGCAGAGCCTGGCTCGGTCCCCCTGGTTCCATCTCTTGGCACCCCCTCTCATGGCCCAAGGCCTGCCCGTGCCTGCCACGAGCCCGGCCGGGCCCGACAGACCCTCCGGCCCCCATCACCCCACGCTCCGCGGGGGGATCATCCACGGCCTCAGGCGCCCCCGGCGGCGCTGGCC
>VYZP01008166.1:6339-28534 GCA_013400635.1 Hypocryptadius cinnamomeus | reverse complement strand
GCCGCGCCGAGCCGAGCCGAGCCGAGCCGAGCCGAGCCGAGCCGTGCCGTGCCGTGCCGTGCCGTGCCGTGCCGTGCCGTGCCGTGCCGTGCCGAGCCGACAAAAGCCGTGACCGAGCCTCGCTGGAGGTGTGCCGGGACTGTGCCGTGCCGGGCCGAGCCTGGGGTGTGCCGAGCTGTGCTGTGCCTTACAGAGAAGGGCAAGGAAATTGGTGAAGGGTCTGGAGCTCAAGTCTTATGAGGAGTGGCTGAGGGAGCTGGGAGCGTTTAACCTGGAGAAAAGGCTCAGGGAGACCTTATCGCTGTCTGCAACTACCTTTGAAATGAGCTTCTAGCTAGGTGGGAGTGGCAACTCCAGGCAACCAGCGATAGGATGAGAGGGTGTAGTCTGAAGCTGTGCCAGGGGAGGTTCAGGTTGGACATTAGTAAGTGTTTCTTTACAGAAGCATGATTAGATACTGGAAAGAACTGCTGAGGGAGATGGTGGAGTCACCATCCCTGGAGGTGTTTAAGGAAAGACTGAACACAGCACTTGGTGCCATGCTGTAGTTGACATGGTGATGTTTGGTCATAGGTTGGGCTCAGATGATCTCAGAAGCATTTTCCCACCTAATTCATCCTGTGATTCTGTGCTGTGCAACCGTGAGCATGTGGTGCAGCACCTCGGGGAGCACTCAGGGCAATGCCATGGCAGAGCAGCATTAGAGGGATGTGCGGGATGGTGCCGTGGAGGGCACAGCACAGTGTGGGAATGCTGTGCTCTGCACACTCGGGGGGCTGCAGAGTAGTGCCCCTGTTGGAGTGCCTGCAGGGCAGTCTTGTGGAGGGTTGAGCTGGGCCCTACAGTGCTGTGCTGCACCATACCACCCTGAGGAGGGGGTGCGAGGTGCTGTGGGGTGCAGCACAAGTGGGGTGACCCCAGGCAAGCAGGGTGATATGTGAAGGAGCAGCCTGACTGCAGTGTTCTGCTGACAGCAGGAGTGCAGGGGCCTCCTGGGCTCAGGGCTGCTGAAAGTCCAGTTGTCCTGTTAAATATAAACCTGCCATGGCTCTCACCCAGCTGACTGCTCCTGTGGCCGTGGCAGGCGTGCACTCCATGAGCAAGCAAGGCGGGATCCTACTGAGAGGCCTTTTCCCCTGCCCAGACCTACGCCAAGATGGCCACAGTTTCCCTGAGCTTCAACATCGACTCCCCACGCTGGGACCAGAGCACCTTTGTGGGGCGCCTGAAGCACTTCCTCAACATCACCGACCCTCGGACAGTGCTGGTGCCGGAGGAGGAGCTGGACCAGGCCAAGGCCCTGGTGGAGGGCTGCAGGTGAGAGGCAGGGATATGGATGGGGCAGGTGCCATCCCTGTGTTCATGGCCATCCCAACCACTGTGCAGTGTTGAAGGGGATGGAGGCAGTCATTCTCAAGCAGGTATGCTGTGATGTAACATCTGTTGGAGGTAGTTTTGGGGGGGTTTCCCAGGCTTCTCCCAGGAGCCTCATGCTGTGACATGCATCCTTCTCAGGAGATGTTTCCTCTGCCTTTCATGTGGTGCCCGGAGCTCTGTGCCTTGGCAGTGCTGGGTGCTGGTGGGTCTGTGCAGCTTCCCCTGATTGGCTTTGGGTTTGCAGGGCCGGGCTGGTGCCACCAGGAAGCAGCCAGGAGCAGCTGCTCTATGCCAAGAAGCTGTATGACTCAGCCTTCCACCCTGACAGCGGTGAGAAGATGAACCTCATTGGCAGGATGTCCTTCCAGGTGCCGGGGGGCATGGCCATCACTGGCTGCATGCTCCAGTTCTATCGGTGAGCTCCTGGGTACACCAGGTTGGGGACACAGCCCTGACAGCCCCCAGCCCCTCTCGAGGTCCCTCAAGGCCAGAGCACGGCCAGCCTGCCTCCTCTGGGACTGGGTGCTGCCCAGGGCATGCCCATGGCTGCTGTGCTTGCTTGTGTCCTGTGGTCAAGCTCAATGTCTCTGGGCTCTGTCCCCAGCACCCAGCCTGTGGTGGAAGCATCACAGATCCCCCTGGCATGGCTGGGAATGGTCTCACCTCACTGATTTCAGCTGAGCTCTTCCCATAGCTCCTGTAATGATTAATGCAACCAAATCCTGCTTGGCTGCTGCTCTTGGTCTGTGGCCCATAGCAGTCTTTGGAACTGAGGACCAAACGTGCCCCTAGGCCAGGCTGCTTCAACATCCCCAGTCCCTGCTGACAGCTCCCTGCATTTCCCTTCACCCCACTGCGTTCCAAAGTGTGCTCCCTGTGTCCCTTCCTGCCCCATATCAGTGTCTCTGAGACACCAGTAGACACCCAGGCACCCTCATTCCCCAGAGCCATTTCTGTCTCCATGTGTCCCCTCCTTGCTGCTCACTTTGACAAAGGCTTATCTCAGCCCAGCAGAGGATGGCTGCCACCCTGCTGAGAGCTGTGTCTTCCACTCCTGCCCAAGTGCCTTGCAGGACTGGGCCCCACCTTCCTAGGCTCCCCAGGGCAACCAGAACTCCTGGGATCATTTCCCAGCTCTGCCACTGGCTTGCCACTTTGCCACGGTTCCTCAGTTTCCCTTTGGAGACACCATGACGAGTGGATTGCAGGCATCTTGGCTGTCTCCCTTCCAAGCCTGGCCACGGTCACAGGCCAGGTGTCCCTGACAGCCCTTGGGTCCTCTTCCATCCCTTCCCTCCACAGGACAGTGCCTGCCGTGGTTTTCTGGCAGTGGGTGAACCAGTCCTTCAATGCCTTTGTCAACTACACCAACCGCAACGCTGCCTCCCCCATCTCTCTGAGGTGAGCAGGCCCCACAGGATGGAGTGTGTCCAGTTGATGCACCCCTGGAAGCCCTGTAAAGACCCTCTATGCCGTGTCTTGGGCACAGAAGGAACAGGGCTGAGTCAGAGTTGGTGATTCTGTTTTCTCCCTTCTTTGAAATCGCTGTCCAGGCAAATTGGGGTGGCTTATGTCACGGCTACCAGTGCAGCCCTGGCCACCGCAGTGGGACTCAACCTCTACACCAAGGTATGCCAGGCTAGGGCCAGGTGGGGCAGCTGGGCACATCCTGCTCTCCCGTGCTGATGCCAACCTGTTTCCCACAGCGAGCCCCCACCTTGCTGGCCCGCTGGGTCCCCTTTGCAGCTGTGGCTGCTGCCAACTGTGTCAATATCCCCATGATGCGGCAACAGTAAGTGTCACATGTGGCTGGGGCGCTTGAGAGACCCAGCTCCCTCCAAAGGCAAGCTGCTGGCAGCCAGGCTCCTGGCCTCCGTGCCTTGGACTCCCCTCCTGGGAGCTGGAGAGAGGTGAACTGGGGTCTGTGCATTTGCAGTCATGTGTCTGTGGTGGAGGGTGCTGAGTGGGATGGCTCAGCCTCCACCTAGAGCAGGAGGGGGATTTTTGGCTGAGGATAGCTGTTCTGGAATCTCTGCTGGAAGATCCCTCAGACCCAAAGATCCTCCTGCATATCGTGGGAGAATGCCAGTCCATGGTATCCTGATGCTGAGACACCCCAGTTGGGGTCCTTGTGGTGACCTGTGTCTGCTGCTCGGGGTTCCCCACAAGTCACGGCACAAGGAGCTCGGGTACTGTGTGAGGGACTGTGCCCTGGCTCAGCTGTGTATCCAGGCAGTGTCTGTCCCTAGCACAGCCAGACCCTGCTCGCAGCTGTGCCCTGAAGATGGCAGCATCGGCTGGGCTGGGGACCGCGGTGCCCCGGGGTGCTGGAGCCCCGTGCTCTGGGGGCATCCGGGGCTGCTGCGTATAGAGGACTCCCCTGGCAGCCCTCGCCCCGTTGCTGTGTCCTTATGCTTTCCCGGCCATCCTGTCCTCCACTCACAGCTGCCTGTCCCCTTCAGGGAGATCATCAATGGGATCACAGTGACAGATGAGAACAACAACGAGCTCGGCCGCTCCAGGGTGAGTCTGGGGATGGGGATACGGGTTGGGACACGGTGCTGCTGGGGCTCACCTGCTGATTTTGCTTGCAGAGGGCAGCAGTGAAGGGCATTGCACAGGTTGTGCTCTCCAGGATCACCATGGCAGCACCGGGCATGAGTGAGTGTGGGGCAGGAGGGTGTGCAGCTGAACTGGGGACTCTCCAGGGCCCACCACCATGCCCTCCCCTGCTTCAGTTTCCCTCATGAAAAAGAGGGAGGGTGGCCCTACATCCCAGATGGCATTTGCTCTCCTCATCCAGCCATTCCCATCAGAGATCCCCAAGCCCCCAGCCCCCTCCATGCCAAACCACAGCCTGGGAAACAGGGAATGCTCCTATGGCAGTTTGGCCCCACAAGGATGCATCTCATGCTCTCTAGCCCTAGCCCCTCACCCTGCGGCCTGGCACCCCCTCTGCTCCTGAGACCCTTGACATGCTGCAAGCCCAGAAGGAAGGACAGGAGCATGAGGAGCACAGACCATACTGCCCAAGTGATGGATGTGTGGGGGTCTTGTGTCAAGTCCTTGCTGTCAGCAAACACCCAGTAGCCCCCAGCATAACTAGCTGCTTCCATGGCCTCCAGGTGGATGGTCCTGCTGGGACAGCCCTGCAGGCTGGCTAGCAGGATAGCTGTTCTGGGATCTGGGCTGACCTTTGCTCTCTGTGCCTAGTTATTCTGCCCATCATCATGGAGCGGCTGGAGAAATTCACCTTCATGCAGGTGAGTGCATGTTTCTCCTGCCAGTGGGTTCTGTGTGCTCCAGCCCAGCTTCCCTGCTGCTGATATGCTGGGGATCAAATGGGGATTTGCAGAGCCTGGCTTGCTTTGCTCCCTACTTCAGTCATTGATACACCAATGGCCTCTCAAGTGACACTGGGGAGGCTGTGGGAGGGTGGCAGGGTTTGGTGCACACCAGAGGTGTTGGACATTCAGCCCTGTTTAGGGGAGAAGTCTGTCCCCCTGTGAGTGGGCCTTGTGGTGAGGCCAGAGACTCAGTCCTGGCTCTTCTCTTGCAGCGGATCCGGGTTCTCCATGCACCTCTGCAGGTGCTGCTCTGTGGGGGCTTGTAAGTATCTCACTGCTCAATCACCTGTGAGTGCCTGGAGTATGGCTCCAAAGAGATGCTTGAAAAAATACTTCTTTCCCAGAAGAAATTGCAAAGCTGCTTACCTTTCAGCCTGGGCTTTCCCCAGTTATTGGGAGTCATGGGGTGTGAGCAGCACTTCTTGGGCTCCTGAAATCCCTGTGGCTGGAGGGCAAACAGGCTGGGATCCCCAAGACTAATGCTCTGTTCTTCTCTGTCCCACAGCCTCCTGTTCATGGTGCCAGCAGCCTGTGCCCTCTTCCCCCAGCGATGGTACCTCTTCCACTGCTTCCCCCTCCTGCATGAGATCTTGGGAGCCTTCCTCCTTCCCTAGTTCCTCTCTGCCCATTCCAACAGAAGCATGATGGGCACCCACCCTTCAACCCAAGGCAGTGCCTGCCTGTACACACTGGTGCCCAGGGCAGCAGGAAAACACGTGCCTCCCTTGCTCTGTGAGCTGTGCTGGGAGCGACAGGACACCCACCTCCATGGGCAGCTCTCTGCCTTCCAGCACTGGGAGGGAGGGGTGGTGGGTCTTGACATCAGCCTGCAAGATCCCAGGGACTGGAGAGGCCTCAAATGGCAATGGGAAGGGAGGATGGTTTGACTGGTGGTTGGGGAGGAGGATCATGACTCTCAGTGTGCATCTCCCTCTCCACAGCTCCCTTGCACTGGCTGACCTTGAGGTGGAGCTGCGTGACAGTATCATGGCCAAGCACGGGGACAAAGTGCCATATGTCTATTTTAACAAAGGACTGTGAATGGAGACTACCTCAGGAGCCATCACACCCCTCTGGCCTCCTGCCACCACCATTCCCACATCCCCTGAGCAGGGTTCAGAGGCACAGTCCAGCCCAGATCTACACCCCCACCCAGCACCTTCTCTGCAGCCTTCTTCCACTGTAGAATCAGGATCTGACTCTGTGTGTCCAGCTTGCAGCACTTTGGCTTGTCCTGACCCATGCCCATCTGCTGCTGGCCATGTCTCAGCCTTCCCATGTCTCTCTTGCCCTGAGGGATGCCTGCACTTCCTGTGCCTTCCTTTGGCCCAGCCTGTCTGGACCTCACTGGGTTTGGCCCCAGGAGGCATGAGGCTCTCTCCCTTGGGGCTCAGAGCACAGTTCTACCTCCAAAAGCAGATATCCTGCCGTTGTACCAGCAACCAAAGCACATTCCTGCCTTAAACCACCACAGTAGCCTCTTCCAAGAGATGGATTATGTCTTGGCAGGTGTGAAGGGACCTGTTCTCTCTGCACCATGAGAGTGACCATCCTAAAGTCCAGGGACCAATGCTTGGACTATGCATTCCTTGCTCTCAGGTTCAGGTTCTATTCACTCTGTGTTTGCCACAAGCTAGGAAAGAAATATCTAATTGTTTTTAGGTCTATTTTTTTCATTCCTCTGAGCACTGTCACCCTTGTCCTACATCTCTGGTCCCTACAGTGAAACCATGAAACCGCAACTTTAAGGGACAATTGTCTCTGTGCCCCCTTTGACATGAGGAAGAAGACACAGAAATCACAGAATTGTTAGGGTTGGAAAAACCTCTGGAGGTCATCTAGTCCAGCCCCCCTGCTGAGGCAGGGTCATTGGAGTAGGTTACACAGGAATGTATCCAGGTGAGTTTTGAGTAGTTCCAGAGAGGGAGACTCTACAACCTGCCTGGGCAGCCTATTCCAGTGCTGTGCCATCCTCAATGTAAAGAATTTCTTCCTCATGTTGAGGTGGAACTTCTTGTGGTTTAGTTTATGGCCGTTGTTCCTTGTCCTGTCGCTGGGCACCACTGAAAAGAGCCTGGCACCATAACCTTGGCACCTGCCTTTGAGACATTTATATGCACAGATGAGATCCCTCTCAGTCTTCTCTTTTTCCAGACTGAACAGACCTGGCACTCACAGTCTCTCCTCATAAAAGATGCTCCAAATCCCTCGTAATCTTTGTGGCCCTCCACTGAACACTCTCCAGTAGCTTCTCTCTTTCTTGTCACAGAGCTGTCAAGGCATTCACTCAGGCTCTGAATTCACTCAGTGCTGATGCACTGCAAACAGCAGAGGAAGGTGGAAAAATAAATGTGATTTTTAAAAACCAGCTGTGGGTTGTGCTTCTGGCTGATCTGTGTTTCTGGTTCTCTGGGCTGGGCTGGTATGTGGGTCTCATCCTCGCCTTGGAAGGGAAAATTGTGGCCTTTGTGACCGACCAAGCATCAGGGTGAGGGTGAGCAAAGGGGCCAGGAGAAGAGGAGCAGTGTAGGGGATGGCATGAGCTCTGAAACCCTTGGGCATTCAATGGCAGCCTTTCCCAAGAGGTTCTTGGGGCTGCAAAGTCCCATGGCAAGTGACAAAGGTGATTGTGCTGTGCTCACAGTGACAATCATCCTCTTCTGGGGCCTGGGAGGATGACACTGGGTGACCCTTCCTACACCCATGGGTGCTGTTTATCTTCATGGCCAGGCAGGGTTTCATGGTGCTATCTTGGGTCTGCCATGAGGCTGCTCCCACCCCAAAGGAGAGCAGCTTAAGTGTGCTGCAGCCTAGTTTGGGGGAGAAAGGAGCCCAAGTCCTGGACTAAAGCCCCTGTTTCAATCAGCTGCATCCAGGCTCTCTGCTGGCTGATGAATATCCCTTGGTGGGACAAGTGTGTTTCTAACAAAGCCATATGATGTGGCTGCTCCGAGAGTCCCATGGCCCAGTGGATGATCCATGCTCCTCCCTCCAGTCAGGCATATGTGTCACATCTCTAGGGCAGCAGCATTCTCACATCAGCCACGTGCCTGAGTAGAGACACATTACCCATTCTGCTCCTTCAGAGAGAGCAGCCATACCCAAAAGGTACTTCTTGAAGTGCCAAGCTGTATCCACAGCAGGTTTGCTTCTGCCAAAGCTGCAACAGGCAAAGGATAACGTCTCCAACCACATGTAGCTACTGCTAGAAAGCTGTAAAAGAGCTCTGAAATAATTAACAGCAGAGCAGAAAGTAGGAAAACATGTTCAAACTTGTATATCTGTTCCCTGGGCATTATTAGATCTCTTGTTAAAGCACAATTAAAGTAATAGATAAGCACATGAAATGAAACAGATGTCACTCCTGCTGGGAGTGGAGAGGAGCCACAGGGAGACTGCCCTCTGCTTTTCTTAAGGTCCTTAGCTCACGCTGCTCTTGTTCTACACCCAAAACAGCTGTGAGGACTTTCAGAAAAGTACCTGTAGCAGTCTTTTGGGTCCAAGGTGCCTCTGGCATGCTTGGGAGCATGGTGATGTTTGTAAAATGATGTGCTGTAGCACCCAAAAACTGCCTTTTCCCTGTTCTTGCTGTTCACCTCTCCTGCCTTGGCAGTTTGGAAGGGTCCTGGCAGGGCAGGGAGCTCCATGGGCAGTGATTCTGGGGCAGCAGCCACACAAAGCTAAACTTGGGACCATGGCAGCAAGGCCTCAGCTGTTTGGCCACTCCTTTTTTCCTGCCCTCAGCTGTACTAGAGGGGCAGCGGAGCACAAAACCCGCCTAAAGTGCTATTGCCATCTCGCATCAGCTCTTCCCCTGCCCTGGGGAGTGGGACATGGTGCAGTTTATTGCTTATGGACAGACCAAGAGGTTTGCTCTGGGCTTATAGAATTGGCAAGCCATGCTCAAGATAGAGCTCCCCTCCCGCCTCCCTGAGCTTATAGCGGTGGATTCCCTCTTCAGATCAACATGGATTTATGCCAGCTGACAGTTCAGCTCAGCAGGGTTTCTAGGTTTCTAGGTTGTAGCTGGAGTCTCCCCCCCGAGGATTCAAGTCATCTCAACAGCTCACATCACTCTGGACATGGTCACTGCAGCCAGTGCCTGCCAGCCCTCCCCAAAACCACAGTGAGTCTGCAGCCTGCCTCGGTCTCACTGGGGAGCAGAGGAGTTGCTGCCAAGCTGTGGCCAGTCTGGCCTCCATTTCCCATTGCAACAGGAAGGAAACCTCATTGCAAAGAGTCAGAGCCAGACGAATCCCTGCTTGGGAAGAGCAGCAAGTGCTAATTGCTCTCCAACAATGAGTCACACCTGATCTGGTCTTGTCCTGTGCTCCTGTGAACTCCATGCCTTCTCCCTGCTGTGCCTCTAATTTCAGGGCTAGCTGGGAACAGGAATAAAGCTCCTTCAATAACTGTGTGTGGCGGAAATGTCAGTGTTCCAGCATGTTTACGACCTCACTTCAAATGGTAACCACACCAAAGATGTCCCGTTGGCCTGCAGCAGAGCCTGAGCAGGGGCTGGGGAGGCTGCTGGGCTCCCTCAAGCACTGGCAGTCCCAGTGGGAGGGCTTGGCCAAGGGCCCTGGAGGCTGGGATCTGGCTGCCAGGGGAAGAGGAGCGAGCACGGTGAAGGTGTGACGGGTGAACGCCTGCTGGCCCACACTAGCAGCAGGCGGGTGAGCTGATCTGGATAGAAAAAAACCAGGGCAGAAGATAAGTTGCTAAATGAATTATTTTTTCTGGCCTTTCTTAACGTGTTATCTGAGCATCTGATGAACCGCATCATGCCAATCCGGCATGGAGGCTGTCTGGTGCGCTGGGAGAAGCAGTGCAGAAACCCTCTGACACTGTCCCAGGGACATGGGCTGTCTCTGCCGAGCTGTGAATCAATGCCAAGTGCTGGTGCCCCCACTCCGGCTGGGAGTGTGCACGATCACTGTGTGGGGACATGCTGGGACACAGTCACAGGGGGAGATCCTCTTCTCCATGCTGCTTATGTCTGCCGATGGTGCTGGCACCAACAGATTGCTACCCACGGAGCCCAGTGCCATGCCGCTGCTGCCATCCCAGCACCCTCTCCATGCCGCACCTCCCGCTGTGCCCCAGCTCCGGGCGGGCTGTTGGGGTTTGGGACAAGGTGAGCGCATTGGCAAGGAGGCTGAGCAGGGCTCATGCTGAGCAGGAGTGACCAGCTGAATGGAGGATGAGTGCCTGGCGGCCACAGGGAGGCTGTGGGTCTGTCTGTGGGTCTGTCTGTGGGTCTGTCTGTGGGTCTGTCTGTGTGTGTGTGAGCAGCCCCTGCACCCCTCTCCAGCCAGTTCCGCCACTCACAACATGGCGGCCCGCGTAGGCCCGCAGGCTCGCTCCTCCTGTGCCACACTCCAGATGGCAGCTCCCTGCGCGCAGACCCAGCCCCTCCCGGTTTTGCCATAAGCGACATCGCGCTGAATCAATGGCAAGCGGAAAGCTGCGCCGGCCGCCCAATAGAGGCGTGCCGAGGGCGGGTCCGGGCGCGGGGTGCCCCTGGGCTCCCGTCCCGGGCCGCAGTCGGGCCGGGGAGGCGGGAGCGGGGGGTGGGGGGGATGGCGAGGAGGCTCCGCGCCGCCATGGCCCTGCTGCTGCTCCAGGCCCTGCCCGAGGGGCTGCCCGCCGGCGCGGAGCCCGCCCAGGTAGGGGGGAGCCGCTCGGAGGGGTCTGGGGTCGCGCCGTGCCGTGCCGGGGGGCTGCGTCCCTGGGAAAAGAGGCGGCTGTGAGTGCGGGGGGCTGCGCCGGCCCTTGGGGCAGGGGCTCCGGCGGGGCTGGCCGGGTGTGCATGAGGTGCCAGGGGGAAGAGGCTTTTGGGGGCCCGCCTAAGGTTTGGGGAGCCCCGTGACTTGAGTGAAGCTGGAGGAGATGCAGAGCCCTGCCTTTGGGGGTTCCTGTGTACCGTGGTGATGGAGGGGTGGTGTAGGGATCCAGGCACGGGTGGCAGTGTCGCTTGCAGGGGCTTTGTGCGGCAGAGTGGCTGCAGGGCGGAGGAGAAAGGTGTTTGACTGGACACCAAGGGAAAGGTGGCTGTAGTGAGGGCAGGAGGCTGGCTGGAGCTGGCAGGTGCGCAGGGGCCTGCGGGTGGAGGTGCGGGTGTCTTTTGGAGATGGTGACAGGGAACAAGGTGACCTGTGAGGGGACAGGGCTGAAGCAGGTTTGGAGTGAGCTGGAGGGTGGCAGTGGGGCAGAAGACGTGGGTCAGCAGGAAAGTGGAACTTGTGTGGTGTTGGCCAGGATAGGTGAGCTGGTCTTCCAGTGGCAGGGTGGCAGGAGCAGTGGAGAAGGAGCTTCGGCGCAAACCTGTGGGCAGTGGGAAGGAAGAGGGAGCGTGTTACAGCTGGGATGAGCGGAATCAGGCCTTGTCTTTGTAGGCTCTGACCATCCGGTTACTACTTTTGTCATGCCTGGGAAGGGTTTTAATGAAGTTGGCTCCCTCTTTTTCATCTCTTTACTCTGTCTCCTGTCTATGCTACAATATGTACTGTTCACATCTCCAGTGGTGGTCTTGAGTCCAGCAGTGTAGACACCTGTAACTTCCCCCACCTTGATGTGTATGTTCAGTGATGCTCAGTGAGGACTGCACTCAGCCAAGCAACCTGTGCACGACCTGGATCTTATGGTTCATGAAGTCATTATGTCTTTTTCACCCCGTGGAGAGCATGGATGGAATATGATGACTTCTGGTTTGATATGGTGTATTCTGTATAAAGTACAAATTGCAGTTTGCATTTGTTGAAGGTCAGAGATAGTAAGATGCTGATATGTGACTGTAGGTCACAGGTGTCATGGGGTGCATTGTGCAGGCGTCCACTAAAATACTTCTCAATACTTCTGCAGGAGGAGGAGGTGAGGAGTTTGTCAACAATTACAGATGTTACGCCTCTTTTGAATTCTGTTCTTCTTTTCAAGGTGTTGAGAGCACCAGATCTACTTTAAAAGCTGTGTAATTCGCTGTTGGTAGAGCCGTCCCAAATCCCCTTCAGCCACACTGAGGCTAAGGCTTGGCTGTTCCTGCCCTAGGGAGCCAGATGCAGGATTGTGTTGAACTATGTGTTTTCCACATTGTCTCAACTGCCTTTAATAGATGGAAGTGCTAGTGCTTGCTCCATTTCACCTGCAGGCTGAGGTACATAAACTAAACATAAAGAAGCACATCTCAGAACCATTTTGCTCTCAAGTTGTTGTGGTACCCAGCTGTGAGCAGTGGTCAGGTGGTAGGATTATCTGTATGGTAGCTGTGAGTCTCTACAACCCTATACATGCTAATAAAAATGTCATACTTGCTTTGAAGACTGTGTAAGATGCTCCCTGCCTCAGACAGTTTATACATTAGTTAAACAAATAGGAAGTAGAAAAGGAGGAAAGAAAAAAGGAGGAGGACATGGAAGCAATTGTACATCTGGATTGCATGTGGAATAGTGACATTTGTGACTTGTGGATATACTCTATAGTCAGTGCACCAAAAATAATCCTAAAATAATCTGTCTTGAGTGGTACAGTACATGAGAGTGGGGGAGAACAGGTTTGGCTGCCTACGTTTTCTTTAAGAGCACTTGGATAGGGATGCATCTTTTACTCATTTCCTTTCCATAGTCTGTCTATATAAAACTCCCGCAGCTTTTTTTAGATCTTAAATGTATACTCTGTCTGTCAAAAGGCTGGTATTATCTCACTGCACAGTAGAGATTGACAGCTGCCCACTCAAAAACCAGCATGGTAATGTTGGATCTTGAGAAATGAGCATGTAACAAAACTTCATCTGCTTTAGTGTTGCCTTAGAGCCTGATTTCATCAGAGCGAGCCAGTGAGTTCATAGGGAAGACCTGCAGCAGGGCAGTGCTGGACTTGGGAGATCTCTGCACCAAAGGTTCCTGTGTTTCTACCTGAAACCCTGACAGCATTTGTCTCTTGTCCTCTCCAGACTGCTGTTGCCCTTGCTGCCTCTGGTGACTGCTGCCTACTTCCATATACCTTGCAAACATTTGCTGTGTTCCGATTGCTTCTGCTGTCAGGGAGAGCTTCTTGCTCAGAGTCTGTGCCCCCTCGCCTGGAAGAACTGTACCACAGAGCCGGTGGTCTAAGGCTGGGCTGCAAGAAATGTGTCCTTTAAATTTTTCAGGAGGTGGAGCTGTACTGCCTAGCACTGAACAAACATTCAGGAGAACACACTGTGCTCTGCAGGAGTGTCTGATTTTTCAGGTTAAAATAAGTCCAGGCTGTCCAGGATCGTCAAAGACCTTTCTTTTAACTAAGGTGGATCGCAGAGAAAATGATGAGCTATTATATTATCTTCTATCCCAAGTCCAGGTTTATCTGTCTCCATGACTATTCATTGCAGTTTCACTTGTAATCAGAGCATGAAACTTTGTTAACTCGAGTGGAAGCATTTATTAGTAGATTACAGGCAGAAGTATTCCAATTATGTTGTAATAAAATCAGGATAAACATCACAGGAAGAAGAAATCTAGACGTGTTCAGTAGAAGCTGTAGAAGTAGTCTTAGCAGCACACCTTAACTATGTGCTCCTTCTCAGTTTATGGCAGAAGGAAATAAGAAATTAATATATTTCAAAATGAACTGGATAAAATTTGTGATGAAAAACCTCAAACATTAATAATTTTTCTATCGTGGTTTGTCTCTACAGGGCAGAATAAAGGTTATTTGACCGTCTCAACTGTTTGCTTCCCATGCCTGCAACTTAATTATCACATAGTTTTCTCAACTATTGTTGTCTTTAAAAACAAGAGATTTAAGTGAATGTTAACTATGTGACAAGTCTGTGGAATCTGTCTTTCTCTAATAAGGTGGTTTTGAGCCAAAATCTGGCAGAAGCATGTTTGTAAAGACCGATTTAATCCCAAATTAAAGAGTTCGCTTGAAGTACTGTGACTTGAGGCATGATTCATCATATGTGACAAAGAGGACAGATCCTCGCTTTAAGGAACAACTCAGTGTGACTGTCATTGTGGCTAGCACCTCTGTAACACAGAGTTTCTGTCCAAGGCTGTGACCACAGCTGTGACTGCACCAATGTGGAGTTACCATGCTTCATCCAAGGCTTTGGCTGGATTCACGGCCTTTCAGAGCATCACTTCAGGTAGTCTGTGAACTGAACAGCAAAGTTGCAATTCTCATGTGACAGGCTCCTCATCTGCAAGTTTAAAACAACGTTTTTGATTAAGTTAAAGGTAATTAGTTACAACTGCACTTCTGTGTCTCCTGAAAGGCATCAGGTTCCCTTCAGGAGGAGAGCTGCTTGTGTAACCATAGGATGTATTTTGTCTGTCATATCTTTGTCTGAGACTCTTGTTTTTTTGGCTTGCTAATATCCACAATTTTGGCAGGAGGCAGCAGAGATCAAAGTACGTGATGCACTTGCTCAGAACAGGAACCTCTCAATAACTGCAGGCTGGGTTAAGGACTGCTCTTTCTGTGATGATTGTAACACCGTGAACTCGGGTGTCTCATCTGTGTAGCACACTTTCCTGCTGATTAAATTTTGTTTGTGAGTTGCACTCATAATTACACAAAATGCTGTAAGACTTTCAACTTGCATCTCTACAGCTGGGCAGCAGATGGAAAGCCAGGTCTGAAAATGTCCAGTGAACCCTGGGGAGGAGAGTGGCAAATTTTTCCATAGAAGTCAAGGCATCTCTGTGACTGGGACCCGTCATTGTCTTTCTGAGAATTTCCCTGCCATCCTGCAAATATTAGTTAACAAAAATATAGCTGGCACCTGTTTTAAGAATGAACTTGTGCAACTGTTGCAGAGTTGTGTGTGAGAAGGGAGCTTGGAAGGTTTCATCTGCCAGAGGTGTTTTGCTATGGCTGGGGATTTTTCCATCCTCCCAGCCTGTTGGGCCAGGTCAGCCACATCTGGCTAGTGGGAGCATCCAGTGCAGAGTGTCCCTGAGCAGCGGCCCTGCTGTATGAGGTGCTGCTCTGCAGCAGGGATCCTGCCCAAAGTGGTGATCTGCCATCGGCAGGGAGGCAGAGGATGGATGTGCTCAGTGTTTGGCCACGGTTCAACAGCAGTTATTCAGACCTGGCTAAAACACCCACTGAACCCTCACTTCCATTCCCAGAAGTGCTGCTCCTCTAAGCATCTTCAACAGCTGCTTTTCTGCTGGCAAAAACGGAAACTCTGCTCTTTTATATGGCTCTGTCAACCTGTATTAACGTGGTATGTTGATGTTCACCTTCGTCTTCCTCTGGTATTAGAAGGGCACTAATGTTGGTAATAGTTTGTGTTTCTTTATGATCCTCCATATGGCCATCCTGAGGTAATGGGCAATATATTTAGTAAATGCAAACTGCCCACCTTTTCTTTTTGCCTTTTTTTTTTCCCCTTTAAGTCATATCGGGAGGATTGGCAGGATTGAACAGACTTTTGCTTGTGGCAAAAAGCTATCGTTGGGCTAATGATCCTGTGGCCTACTTCTCCATGCAGTGCTGTCACTGATGTGCCCTGTGGTTGTGGCTGTGCCTATGCAAAGGTCTCCTTGTCAGATATGTCCAGCAGTTTCAGCAGTGCCGAGCTGCACGTGGCCTTTTGTTCTGTCTCCTGACAACATGTGCTTGCTACCAGGTTTGGGGATATTCCTCTGATCTGAGCTGCCCTTCTTTACAGGGTAAGCATTTGCCCTTTCTGGTTAGCTGCATAGGCATCCTCTGAGCTGTTTAATGCATATAACCAATGGCTTTATGTCTCTTACACAGTCCTTTCTTGCATTTGTTTCAGAATGAAACAAATTACTCCAAGACAAGCAGGCAAGCTGTGCTGCTGGGGAAAGGAGTCAGCATGTCAGAGATCTTAAAGCTGTCTCAGAGGCGGGGCTGGTGACAGTCCTGGAAGGGCCATTAGTCATGGCAAGGCAGAGATGCTCATTGCACGTTGCCTGATTATGCCAGGTTTTGGTTTGTACTTCTGAGTCAGAGGAAAAGAGCTCAGGGTGATGGATGGTATTCTTATATGAGTTCATTGAGAGATGCTGACAGGGAAGTTGGATCCCTCATTCCCACTGCTGTCGTGTGTGATTGGAAAGCCCACAGCTAGGAAGAGATGTTTTGAGATGCCAACACCTGGGTGCTGTGGCAATGGAGCTGTGACAGGTGATTTTGTGGCTGGGCCTGTGAAGAGTGCACGTAACAAACGTACCTGAAATAACAGCTGGCTGGAGAGGACAGGCTTGCCAAGCAGGAATTGCATGCCCTTACCTTGCTTGTTAAAAGAAGTGTGTTGGTGTGGCAGTCACACATGAAGTTTTTTCCATGATTTCAGCAGTAGATACTGTTTGACTACAGAGGAGGGCTCAAGGTGCTGCAGAGACCTGATGTTTATCTGCTTGGACAAGGAAAAGCTTGATTCTTTTCTAATGATGTGATTATCAGTGGGATCACCACCTCCAGTATTATTTTTAGATGATAGCTGTGGTCTGTGCAATTGCTTTTGGAACTGCAACAGAGCAGTTTGCATGCAGGGGTTTGCTAGGTGCAAAGTGAGGTAGGTGACGGTGGCAGACTGATGCAGCAGGACAAACCATTTAATGCCAATGCTCCTTGGCATGCTCTGCCCTGAACAACACCTGCAAATGGAAGGGAGAGACTCAGTGTATTTTATGTGAAGGCGCCTTGTGGTGCTGCTTGTTTGTAGGCCTTCTCTGCTGAGCCAGTATCCATCCACCCGGCATTGCCCGAGGCTGGTCCAAACTGGTCAGAGAAAAAAAAAGGACATGAGAACTGGGTTGTGTAGGAGATTCAGATGCAGTTTTCAGACAGTTCCTTCTTCCCAAGCACTTTTATACTGGCATATTGTAAACCAAATCCAAACACTGACAGTGCACAGGAAGCTTATGAGGAAGTGACCGAGAGGAGAGCCCCAGTGCAGATCCTAAGGGCACAGAGCTTTGGCCAGCAGCATTTTAAATGGCTTCTTGCTGACAATGGGTTGCAGAGGTGTAGGTGGGTGTGGCAAGCACCTACCAGGACTGACAAGTCACAGGGTGCTAGGTTTAGGGAATGAGACACAACAGGGACCTTTCCTTTTTTCATGGAGGATCAAGACCTTGTGTTCCTGACTGCAGTCTTTAGGACTAGCAGAGGAAAGAGTGAAACTCAAGAAAGGAAAGATCTGTTAGCAATAAAGAAGAGGATTCTCCCTTCTTTCCTCTTTAATCTTCTCCATTACTATGAGGTGGAAGTTTGTTACTTCTAATGGTGATGTGTTTTTATTTCATCTATAGTTTTGGTGTGTGGAAGGCAGTAATAAAAATTTCAGAGGCAGTTTGAGTGGAGGTCTATGGGGTTTGGTTTTTTGTGTTTGGGATTTTTTTTTTGTGTTTTGGTTTGGGATTTTTTTGTTTGTTCTGTTGCTTGCGGGGATTTATTTTTGAGATCTGGGAGAGAATATGGGAAAAGCAGAAACTAACCCTCTCTTGGCTCTACTTCAGGCTGAGGGAGCTTGTCAAGATACTGGCATTTGTTAAATGTCCTGGAGAAGGGAGAGAGAGTGACTTGAGCAGGAAAATGGATTTTATTAATGAAAGAAGATAGTTCACAGAAGAAGGTGAGCGTTATGTAGTTATCAGTGTCCATCTCCCCATCCATTTTGAAGCTACTGACCAACTTGAATGAAATTTGATAGGAAGATACCTCAAAGATGTGTAAAATTTCAACAGAATTCCTGGAAACAGGCACAGAGACACCTTAAAAACCCAAACAAACAGGGAATCACTGAGTGAGAAGCTACATTAGTGAGCTTATTAGCACTGGGAAATTTTTGAATTGGGTTGACTGACTTGATACATGCCCTACCTCTTACTAGAGCCTCTGTTGGAGCTCACAGTTTGTGAGCCTGCAAAGTCAGTCAGCCTTGTGGAAAACATTTATGGGAGGTCAGCTCCAGTGGTTACAGAGCTACTTTTATTTTTTATTTTGTCTCCTGCTGGCTAAAGAGCACATTGAAGGTGAAAAGGTTGATAAGCTGTAGCAACAGCTATGAAGAGTGTGTTTTGCCAAGAATCTCACCAGCCATCCTGAGCTTTCCCTGTGTAAAAGGTGTCAGGTGTTCCTTTGGAAGCAGGGAAGACACTTTACCATTAATGACTCACCTGCAGACATTGCAAAGGCTTTTTAGTGAGCAGAACTGATTCACTCTTTCTCTCATGTCCAGCACGAAGATATGACCAACAGGTCAAGTACTGTTGTCCACAAGATACTTTTTTTTTAACTTATTGTGGAATCAGAGCTGATAATCAAGACAGTGTGGGATAATACTTCCAGTCAAACAATGGTGTAATGGTAGCAGCCACACCAAAGGCCTGATACAGAAAGAGTGCAACATATGCAGAAGTCCTCTTCCTTCTAAGTTCTGTATTCCTTACTCTGTGTAATAAGCTTTTTATTTGTTTACACTGTATCAGGAATCACTTGTTTGTTTTAAAAACCTCTTTCTCTGTTTGGGATCCTCTTTAAATCCCAGGTGGTGGATGACTGCTGACAGGAACCCACGGGAACTGCGTGTTTTCTGTCTCCAGCAGAAGATCAGGCCATCCTGTTGCATAAATTATCCCCTGTGACAGCCATCCCACTGGTGGTGGGCAGAAATTCTGTCCCACAGAGGTAGCAGTCGGTGAAAGCACATTTTAGAGCTGAGCTAAACAAGAATTGGGAGTGACTGGTGTGGAATGAAAGAGTTAAGTGGGGGCTGAGATCAGAATGAGCCAGGAGGTAAGGGAAGGGCTGGAGGAGCTGGTGGGCATAGTACAGTGGTGTTGTAAACACTGAACAAAACCTTTGAAGAAGGCAGTCCTCAAGGCCACAACACTGGGCTGACTTCATCCTGGGCTGACTTCATCACATCCTGTGTATCAATTGTAACTGTAAAATTACCAAACTTGCCTCTCTTCTTGAGGCAAGGAAAGAATTTTCTTCAGATATGATCTGAAAGACCTTTACTCTGCTTGGAATGCATGTAACTACCTGAATACATGTGAAAGTCATGACTCATGTCTGGGTCTCCTGTGTGATGAATTTCTCCTTTTCTTAGTGGTTGCCTCATTTGTTGTTTGCAGACTGCTTTTCAAACAGTGCATGCTGAAGAGGAGGAGGAGGGTTATGCCTGTGTTGAGTTGTCTTCAAATTACCTTGTCATTTTTGACTTCTGTCTTTTTAGAAGATGCAAACTTCACAAACAGCTTGCATTTGATTCTCCAACCTCCTGTGATCTGCAGCTTAGATAAAACAGGCTTGCAGGCATCTGTCATTGCTGATTGTCTCCATTTACTGACACTTAGTACTTGGACTCCAACAGAGCCTATTTTAAATGTCTGTGTCAAAAATAAGAGCTCTTATTTTCCTCCACATTTTTTCCTAGCTGTATTGTTTTCTCTTTGTCTCATTGTTTTGCTCCTTTTTCCTACTCATCTCACTAGGAATTTTTGCATCTCACATGCTTGGTTATTAATATCACTCTCATGTTTGTGGCTCATTGTTTTTACTGAGTTTCTTGCTTTTCTGCTCTTTTTATCTCTATTTTCCAGAGTCTGTGATCATACTAAACCAGTGGTTAGGCTGTCAAAACAAGAGTTAGGAGATTTTTCTCCTCAGACCTATTTTGTGCTCTTAGGCCCATCATTTGACCCCCGAAGTCCAAGGATCATCCTGCCAAAATGCATTCAGGAGGTCTGGAGCAATCATTTTCTGTTCTAAAACCTTCAGTCTACTTTCTTTAGATGGACTAGCTGAAGAAGGAGTCCTCCTTTATTTTCAGCATGATATATATTTTTTGGGAAGGATTGTGCCAGGAAAACTTTAGTTTAAGGGCCAGACAAATCTTTTGTTGCCTTGTTTCGCCTTTACTGGCATGTAACTTCAGGCTGGTGTGAAATGTAAGGGCTTGCTGTATTCCTGGTGTGGATGAGGCTCAAACTTATCTCCCTTTTTCACAGCCTTTAACACAGCAGATAAACTTTGAGCAACACAAAGTGTGACAGTGATGTTTTTTTGTCTGTGTTATGTTATCTAACAGTATATAACCAAAACTCTTCTTGCTGTAATCCTACTCTAAAAGATATTAGAAGTACAGCCAAAGGATTAAGTACATTCAGTGTGTCCTAATAAAACAGGACTAAATCTGTGTATGCAAGGCGGTGAACAGTTTGGCTTCAGCTGGAAAATGTAGAGGTCTTCAGGGGAGGAAAGCAGCACTAGATGAGATGTTTACAGTGATCTGGCTGGGTGTTGTGTGCCATCTTGATCTTTTGGAACCAAACAAATGGAGGGTTTATTTGTGTCTATGAAATGGCGTACCTTGCATGAGAGTTATCTCTAGGCTAGCTGAGTACTGCTGTTGATGTAGCCTTTATCGTTACGCAGAAAAAGTTAATTTTACAATTCTGGAAACCTTAAGTTCTAGTGGCACTTCACAAGCTGGGACAGACTCTGAAATGAATGACCCTAGATTTTGTTTATTTGTATTCTTTTGCTGAGAGCTCTTATTATCAGTGGCTCTTCTCTTGCACAGGCACTGCCTGCCAACAGTTCTTCTGAAGGCACTTTCCTTAGGACAGGGTGCAAGGTAAAACTTGTTTATGATTTTAACTAGTGTCTCTAATTAAAGAAATGGTCTTTAAACATACTTCTTTTATCTGGTTCAACCTAATAACCTCTTCATTTACAAGTCTTGCACTGCTTCTGTGTTGGTCAGCTTTTTCCCTATCCTGGCAGCAGGCATCTTGCATATGTTTGTCATGAGGGCTCTTGAGGGTGAAGTGCCTTGCTAGTTTACTTAACCCGAAAGATAGTTCAGCAATGGGGAAGAAGTATAAGTTTTTGGGGGTTTAGCTGTTGTTGTTTGGTTTGGGGTTTTTTAGAGTGAATTTATAAATATTATTTATAGATATTTTTTAAACGCCCCAATGTACTCCCTTTGATGAACAAGTAGTTTTGCAAGAACTCTTCGGTTGTGATCCTGGCTTACCACATGATATTAAGAAAGTAATTTCACATTTCTCATCTGCAATGGGGACATTAAAAAGGCAAATGTACAATGAACTGTATTTTTTGTATCAAAATACTAGGGGATTGTGTGGTACTGGCTGTATAAATACTGTGTAATTTTCCTCTTCAGCTGGATGTCTGGCTAAAAGTCTTCAGGCCTAAATTATTAATTGTTAACTAAGAAACACTTGCTTTTCTTCTGCAAGGTTTTGGTCCAAAGGTTTTTAATGCCCTCAAGTACTATGGTCAAACTTTACCTAATTGTAGAGATACAGTTTTATTGTTCTTGGCTTCTTCTGTACTTGAGTGGAGACTGTTCTTCTATTTATCTGGAAAGCATTACTGTAAATAATCAACATGTGAAGACACATGAGGATTGAGCTTTAGTGCCCCTCACGAATTGCATGTGCTCTGTTTGTGCATGGAAAACAATTCATTCAAGTGAAAGCTTTTCCTTCTTTGCAGCTGAGTTAATTGGTTCTGTAGCAAAGTCAAAACATGGAATTTCTTGTATCTTATTTCCCCTTGGAGACAACAGCACACAGAGATGGAGATTTGGAACCAAAGCAGCAGGTTCAGCGAGTAGAGCAGTGGGAGCTGGCTGAAATGCAAATACAGAATCTGAAAAGGGAGTGCAGAACCCAAACTGGCAGCACAAACTGTTTTTACAGCTGCATTTTGACTTCTGGATCCTTAGTACAGGGTAGTCTCTTTTCTAGGCTTTTGAACTGCATACCAAAATCTTCAGATGGCCATGAACCATGAGAACCTGCCACAAGAGCATACCTTGGGAGTGAAAGGGAGAGGGAGCCTGGAGCAGGTTGCCAGCAGATTCTGCTCCTTGTGGGATGCTCTTGGGCTGGGCAGGCAGAGGAATGACTTCCAGTTGCCCATGAGATGTCCTGGACGTCATCACAAAAGCTTGCCTTGCTTTCTTTGGCACCAGGAATTTGACTGCCCAGCTGCTGGGAAGGCTCAGACATCTGTGTTAAGTTCTTTACAGGATGAGATACCCAACCTTTCTGCAAAGAGTAAGATCATCTGATGGGTCTAAGGGGGACATTTTATATGTGCACTCTGAAATTACATCCTTAATTTCAAAGAAGCATATGTCTTTCACTCTTGCTTTCTTACATTTCACCTTTCAATTGGTGATGAAATGAGCATTCTAGTCTAACTTGCTAGTTCTTCAGTGCTAACCTTTCTTCTCCCCAAGTGTGTGGGTTTTCCATGGAGCATAAGTCTTTCAGATAGTCCCTGTCCTTCCACAAAGAGGGAGCAGGCTATTTCTGCATGGGTGGTAGGTGTTCGTTTTTGCATTTGTTGCTCTCATTAAAGTGAGAGCTTGTTCTGTTTGTGTCAATAACACCTTTGATCCTCTTATATAAAGGGAACACTGGGTGTCCTGCAGAAAAGACCTCTTTAAAGTGCCTTGCAATGTTATG
>VYZP01008165.1:26913-46491 GCA_013400635.1 Hypocryptadius cinnamomeus | reverse complement strand
AGGCTTTGTACAGCGTGGGCAGGCTGGGGACAGCACGGTGGGGTGATGGCATGGGCACAGCATGGCCAGGGTGGAACACCATGGGGACACAGGGCGGGGATGACTTGTCCACCATGGCCGGTCTGGGGACAGCACGGAGGGACACGGTGGGGTGATAATTGTCCAGCATCATCAGCTTGGCAGCGGCACTATGGAGTGATGGCATGGGCACAGCACGGCTAGTTTGGGGACAGCACGGTGGGGACACTGTGGGACAGGGACATGGGCTAAGCAGGTTGGGCTGAAGGGTGGGACAAGCTGAACTCCAAGAGCTCTGGGAGGTTTAGGGTGAGGTGACACCTGCCTGGTGGGGCTGTGGCAGATGCTGAGGTTCCCAAATTGGGGACCTTGGATGGGAAGGAAGGGAAGGCACCTGGTGACAGAGGGTGAGGAAGAGGGCACATCTGGACAGATGGAGGGACCAGGGTTTGAGGTTGTGGGGCTGGACTGGTAACTGGAAGCAAAGCAATGGAGAGCAAAGGGAATAGTTTAAATTTTGGGAGGGAAGAACCTGACAGGTTGGGCAGGAGCTGGACACAGATCAAACCAGGCTTTCTAAGGGAAAAAAAATCCCTAGAACCACGTTTGTAAATGTCCTACTGAAAACAGCAAAATGGATGGCAGCCTTCATTTTGGGAGCAGCAGGAGCTGCTGTGCAGGTGCCGTGGCTGTCCCTGACTTCAGCCATATTTGAGGAATAACAGAGAGATTATTCCTTGACTTCTGCTGGAGTCCTTCCTCCTGGAAGGAAATTACCATACCCTGAAAATGAAACAGCCTGAGTGTAATTCCTTGGTACCTGCACAGCTGTTAAAAAGGTGTGAGCAAGGAATCTGGGCTGAAAACAGGGATCAGGATTCTGCTGCATCTCAGCTGTGACTGGCAGTGCTGAGACATTGCTGTTACCATATTTATGGGAAGTTTTAAGAGTCTTCCTGCTCTTTTTTTGGTTGCTGCTGAAAAAGGCAGCTTTCCTTCTGCCCTTAGTGTGAAAAACAGGAATAGAGGACCGTGAGGCTGTTAATTAGAGATTTGTTAAAAGGCTGCAGGGACAGGAAGGAGATCTCTGGTATGAAAATGAGGGAGGACTCAGAGCTCTGTGGTAGGTGATAATTCTCTGCCTTGCTCGGAGCAGTTTCTGTGTTTTCCCTGGAAAATGTGGATTAAAGTTGGATGCTGAGAGTGGCATGGGATACTTTAAAGAAAACAGGTATTCTGGCAGCTTTCAGAAAAGGGTTTGGATCGAGTCTGGAAGGGCAGCATGGTGGGGTTTGGGATTACAATGTAGTCTGACTTTCCTAAATTATTCTTGTGATAAGTGGAAGAGAAATGTGCTGGAACAAGTGTGTCTCTTAGCAGGGACAATGCCTGATGTGACAGTCAGTCATGTTTTGGAGTTAAAATGCTCCATCCCACCTTAAGGAAGACTCAAGCCAAAATGAAAGGAAAGCACTTAATGGGTGTGGGATCAAAAATGTCCTGCTTTAGCTCCCACTTGTCTGCTGCTGGCATGTGGCAAACGAGCTGGGTGACCTTGAGGCTTGTCTTGCCCTGGCAGATGAGCCCCACTTCCCCAGGAATGAAAGGATTTCTGCTCGTGATCCTCCTTCCTCCTCGGCCCTCTGAGCCTGTAATGAGCGGTTGTGGCTGTCTCACTGCAGAGAGCAGGGAGCAGGGCTGGATTTGGGATAGATCTGAAATAAGCTCTGCACCCAATATGCCAGCTGTGTGCCTTCATGCACCTTGGGCTTTTAAATTCCCTGGAAATTTAAATTCCCTGTTGGAAAGTCATGTGGAAGTGGTGCTTGGGGACTTGAATTAGGGGTGAGGATGACATTGCTGTGTTAACAGCTGGAATTGATCTTGGAGGTCTTTTCCAGCCTGGATGATTCTGTGAAATGTGTCCTGGTGCACTCGAGGGGCTTTACTGCAGACACTGGGATTTTCTGTGTGTCCCTGGCAGAAGAGGGAGAAGTCAAGGGCACTGTTGCTCTCAGAAGGGACTGAGAAATGTCCCTGAAAACACAAAGTGGAGATTTGCTGAAGCTTTGGAGTGTTGCATTGGGAAGGGGAGTCTGACAGGGTTGTTAGTGCAGGCAGGCATGTCATACACAAAAACTTTATCAGTTTCAGGAACAATACAGGAAAATTCCCTTCTGGTACTGAATTATTGATGCCACTGTTGAAATCCATACTTTAAAATTGGACTGAGAAGACTCCAGATGTGTAATGAGGATATTCCCATCATGGTTCTTAAGGGAACTGTGGCTGTGGGCAGGGTGAAGTGCCAGGCAGAAACCTGATGATGGTCATAATGAGCAGGGGAATGTTTTTTTAATGAATCTTTTTTTTATAAGAGATCAGTGTTTCAGTTCATCAGCTTTCCCCCTTTTCCCCTTCCTCCACTCTCTCCCTGCTCATCCTGAAATCTTGGGGTATTCAGCAGAGGTGAATTTAGGTTATTTCCCTGGTGAGCAAAATGTGCTTCTCCCTTCTGTAGCTTATTTGTTTGTTCCCTGAGAAAATATTATTTCTCTTCAGCTGCTCCCTTTTTTGGAAGTTTTAGTATCTTCTGTCAGGATCATGCAAATACATAATGGACATATGACTTTAAATTTTCAATTTACAAAGTATCCAAGAAAAGGTAAAAATAAAATGCTGTTTTGTCACTTCTTTAGTAGCACAAAATTTAAGCTTTGATTTTTAAATATCCTTTTCTGTTTTGGAATGGTGTATGAAATATGAATTCCCATCAGAGCCTGTTTTTAGGGATGGGAGGAGATGTGGACTTAGTGTCACTTTGTATGAAATGCTAATGAATTGTATTTTTTTCTCAGCTGTAAAATTTCCAGCATGGTGTAACACTATTAAAATATAACATTGAGTATTTCAGAGTAAGCCTAGAGGTGCTGTCACACACTGAACTAAATCATCAGACTAATCTTTTTAGCTCCTGATATAATTGGCTCAGAAGTTAAGGATCACTCTGAAATACAACTGCTTGTATTTGTGATGAAAATCCACCATGGAGATCTTTAATTATATCACCTCTTTCATCTTGACAATTCTGCAGCTTCCAGAATAAGTCTGTTGAGGGCTTTTTTATTTACACAGTGACCAATTTTATGAAGTAATTTACATATCAGATAAAGGCAATTTCTTTTTTTTGCCCTGAAGATCTTACCGTCTGACTGCAAAAGGGATTTGAAGGGAGGGTGGGCAGCTCTTGCTGTGGGCACACAAAGTATCCTGGAGCTTTTCTGGGATTATTTACTCAGAGCTGTGAGCCCTTAACTTTGTTGGCAGACCAGTCTTTTGTTTGTTGCGGCATATCCGTAGATCTGCCCCTGAGAAGAAAGTTTGTTTTTGAGACAAAGAACTGTTTATATGAAAATATATAGAGAGAGCTGCTTTTAAAATTGCTCAAGGAAAGCAAAACTTTGTCAGGCCATTGGTTTGGGTTGGGAGGGACCTTCAAGACCATCTTGTTCCACCCCCTGCCAAGGGCAGGGACACCTTCCATTAGTACAAGTTGTTCCAGCCTGGCCTTGGACACTTCCAGGAATGAGGCAGCCACAGCTTCTCTGCCCAGCTCACTGAGAATGGGCTTCATGGCTCTCATCCTCTAAAAAACAACAGTTTCTGTAAGGAGACAGATTGTGACAGGTTTGGAGCTGAGAGCAGAGGATTTCCTGCCTTTCTTGGAAATGCCCAAACACCCAAGGAACAACTAAACCCTTCCCAGAAGGTGCTGGGCAGGAGGAGAGCCCAGAGGTCCATACTGTGATGTGTTTCCTGTGGCAGCCTCGGGATTTGCCATCCTTCCCATTGTTAAAGGAGACCTGCAAGGCTCTTCCCTCACCCAGAGCTCCAAGTAGCAGCAAGGAGGAGGTGATGAGAGGCAGTATTTGCATCTCCTGCTGGTGTCTGGTTATTCCAGCAGAACCTTCTAACTGAGCAAATTCAGCCTCAGGGATGCCCAGAGGGCTCCTGGGTGCCAGCAGTTCTCCTGCTGCTCCTCGAGATCTGCACCAACTCTCTTGGAAAAATTGCTTCAGAGGCTTAAAAGGGAGAAATCTCTGGATGGCTTTCATCTGCTGGGAAAAAAAATAAATCAGTGTTTCAGGAGAAATCTTGGTGGCAGATGGTGATGGCATTGATCCAGGAGAGCTTCCTCCTCCCTCCC
Organism: Hypocryptadius cinnamomeus; assembly: GCA_013400635.1. Classification (NCBI taxonomy): domain Eukaryota; kingdom Metazoa; phylum Chordata; class Aves; order Passeriformes; family Zosteropidae; genus Hypocryptadius; species Hypocryptadius cinnamomeus. The sequence continues at coordinate 42,266 of VYZP01008165.1, read as the reverse complement.
TTGGATTTTTCTAGTTCTCAGACATGGAAGAGCTGTTGCTGCCCTGCATGTTCCTGTAAGTCTCAGGAAAAAATCCCCAGTTCTTCATGTCCTTGGAATAGTTTCCTCCTCTTGTTTGTGTGCCATTCCCCTTTCCTAGGGAAGTTTTGTCCCTGTAATGGATTGAGTTCTCCAACAGGTGTTACTGCATAGGGAATCCTTCACAGCCTGGGAAAGAAGTACTTAATTTTGAGCTCACATGCTTCTTCCTTGGATTCTTAACCTGTGGCTGGGATGCATATAACGAGGGCTCCATAATTAACAATCATTTGGGGTAAGATAATTACCTTAATAGTGTGTCTTTTTGAATTTATCCCTGGTGACTTGGGGAAGGTACAGCTGAGCTGCTGGCAGATGGAGAACACCAGCTGCTCAGTGTGGAGCTTTTCCAGCTGGTGCCACAGGGAAGTGTGAGCCAGCTCTGCTCGGAAGTTGTGTCCCACCTCAGGGGGTTGGATTTGATTTTTAGGGCCAGTGGGTGGAGATAGTGACCCCTGAGCCCAGCCTGGCTGCAGTTACTCCCAGCTCTGCTGGCATCATTCCTGTTTTCCTGTTCCTGGTGAGAACAGATAGTGGATAACTAGTGTGGTTTAACTCCATGCCTAATGTTCTGCCCAAATAAAAACTATATTTATGTATAATAAAAAATAGAAGGTCTTGATGGTACTGGGTTTGGGATGAAATTTCCAAGGAGCTGCTCTGTTTTTTATGATCAGGAAAGCTGCCTAAACTGATGGACCCAGTTGGAGTTTGCCCTGAAATCTGGAAGGTTTATGTCACTGAGTGTAGGAGTTTGTGAGCTTCACTAGCAACTTTAAAACAAATATGTTGTTTTACTGAAGCTGTGCATGTGCTACCAGCTGAGTGCTGGGAAGTGGGAGCCTGTTAGCCTGTGATGGAGCAGCCCCTGTGGCATTTTCAGGCATGTGGCTTCAGAGCACCGTGGTTTTGGTTGTTTGTCTTTCCTGCTGCACATCTGAGGCCATCTCCAAGTCCTCAGCCTCTGCTCTCTCCCTATTTTTTACCCCTGTGTAGCCTGGCAGAGGGATTTTGAGGGAAGATTGTTGTCTAAGTGCAATGGTGGGGATGCTTTAAAAATAAAACTAGTGGATTTCAGAATGCAGAAATCAATGGCATGTTCTGACAGGAACAAATACATTCCAGAAATCATAGAATCATGGAATGGTTTGGGTGGGAAGGGACCTTAAAGACCTTCTGCTTCCAATCCCCCTGCCTTGGACACAGGGATACCTCCCACTATCCCAGGTGGCTCCAAGCCCTGTCCAACCTGGCATTAAACACTTCCAGGGATCCAGGGGCAGCCACAGCTTCTCTGGGCACCCTGTGCCAGGGCCTGCCCACCCTCCCAGGGAAGAATTTCTTCCTAATATGTAAATGTCTCGTTTTAGTTTAAAACCTTTCCCCTTTGTCTTACCACTATCTGCCTGTGTAAAAATCCTTGGATTGCTCCTGCTCCCTCCCTCTGTTGGGCTGCCATTCAGATTCCTTTCCCTTTCATTCATGAAAAGTTATTTTTGTGTCTGTTCTTGTTTGAAGTAAATGCCTCTGAAATGGAGAGTGATTGGGGTTTGGATGTGTCTCCGAAAATAGAGCTTGCATCTTCTTTCAAGATTTCCTTTGGTGATGGTTGGGGGTGGCCTCTGTGGAAATACATAAAAATAACTTGGTGGATTAAAAATACTGTGGGGAGCTGCTGGTGCCAGGAGCCAGAAAGCTTTGGAAGGGCCTGTACAGCCACCAGATAAATCTGCCTAGCAGAGAATGTGTCCTCCAACTTGTCAGGCTGCTGCCTGTGCAGAGATTGTTCCCTGAAGAGCCTGGCACGAGGGATTCTTGCTCCAAAGGGAGAGGAATGAGGGCTTCTCCATGTTCCACCCTTATCTGTTTGCAGATAAGGAATTTTGCTAAAACCCAAGATCCTGTTTTCCAAAGGAACTTTGGTAACATCTATGCTGGAATGCGTCCAGAGAAGGGAACAGAGCTGGGGAAAAGTCTGAGGGAGCTGAAGGAGCTGGGAAGGGGCCCAGCCTGGAGAAAAGGAGGCTCAGGGGGGACCTTGTGGCTCTGCACAACTCCTGACAGGAGGGGACAGCCGGGGGGGTTGGGCTGTGCTCCCAGGGAACAGGGACAGGAGGAGAGGGAATGGCCTCAGGCTGGGCCAGGGGAGGTTTAGGTTGGATATTGGGGAAAGTTTCCACCCCAAAAGAGTGGTCAAGCATTGGAACAGGCTGCCTGGGGCAGTGTTGGAATCCCCATCCCCTGGAGGGATTTTAGAAGCCATGTGGATGTGGCACTTGGGGACATGGGTCAGTGGTGACCTTGGCAGTGCTGGGTGGTTGCGATTGTGGAGGTCTTTTCCAACATTTATGATTCCGTTATTCAGGTGTATTTTCTAAAAGAAATATTTTCTTTCCTTCTGGAAGCTACCATAAGGATTGAATCCTGCTCCCATAAGCCCTTACATGTGGCTACATTTTTCCCTTTGCTCTGGATCCTGTGCATCTCGTTAGCTCCAGCCTCTCCTTTAGCTCGTTAATAGTGATATTAATCTGTTCCAGTTCCCAGCTCTAATCGCAGATTCCATCAGATCAGGGGTTTCTCTTGATCTTTTCCAAGAAGCTCATTATCTAACACAGCTGTAAATGTTGCTGGTCCTGACACTGATGCATATTTTGTACCATGGGGGAATTTGACTAATAAAATAATCCAATTAGACATTTGTTTTTGTCTCCCTGCGGCATCTTAGATTACTTGTCTACCTCAGCTCTGTGTTGTAATTAGGGAACGTTTGTACATCCCTTTGATGTAAAAGCCCTGGTGTTATCCGTGGCTCTGGCTCTGGTTCAGAACTTGGGAAAAGGAATAGCTGGGGATTAAACCTGCAGCAGGATCTGGCAAGGCTAGGGAAGCTGTCAGACCTGTGGGGAGGGCTGTCAGTGTTTGAGTGTTGTACAGCAAATATTCGAACATGAGCGATCTCTGAACAGGAGCTATGCTCATGTTGGAGGAGTCTCTTGTCAAAGACAGCATTCCTGAAAATGGAGAGACCACATGGGTCCTTAGAGAACTGCATTAATTAGTTCAGTGAAAACAGTTTTCATCGAATCACAGGATGGTTTGCGTGGGAAGGGGCCTTAAAAAGACCATCAAGTTCAAAGGTGCTCGTGCTGTGACTGTGCCATACCCTGTCTCATTTACTCTTTGTCTTCTCTCTCCAGTCTTTCCCTGGTTTGGCTTGGACATCGGAGGGACCTTGGTCAAACTGGTTTATTTTGAACCCAAGGACATCACGGCCGAAGAGGAAGAGGAAGAAGTGGAAAACCTCAAAAGCATCCGCAAATACCTGACATCAAACGTAGCCTATGGCTCCACAGGCATTCGGGATGTGCACCTTGAGCTCAAGGACCTTACCCTGTGTGGACGTAAAGGCAATCTGCACTTTATACGCTTTCCTACCCATGACATGCCTGCTTTTATCCAAATGGGAAGCGAAAAGCACTTCTCGAGCCTCCACACCACCTTATGTGCCACGGGAGGTGGAGCGTACAAATTTGAGCAGGACTTTCTCACAGTAGGCATTTTTGGCTTCTATACCATTAGGATCTGGTAGTGACGTTGCTTTGAAAGCTTAAAGCTAGAAACTTTTCTCTGCACGCTCTAAAATTTCTCTAAATCTGTGTTTTGATGCTGTCCCTAAATCCAGTTAAACTTGGCATGTGGAGTCAAGTTGGCATCTCCAAATTAAAACTCTTCCTGCCCTGAATGTAACTCTAAAATTGTAAAATGATCTTTCTTACAAATCTTCCTCTCTATTTTTAATCTCTTCTCGTGCTGATCTCAGTCTTTTTGGTTTTGTTTTTACTCATTGCTGTCTTTCTCCTGCTTTATTTTCTTCCTTTGCTCGCCTGGTTTCATTTCTAACACCTGTGTGAATGAGCTGGTTAAGGTTCAGGCATATTTGGTGGTAAATGTAACTGTGAGGAAGTTCATAGTTGGGGTTGGACATTATCATGTGGCTTCATTCTAAGTGGGATCCTTGTTCATGGTGAAAAATGTGTGATAAATATTTGTTTAGTCAGGGCTTGGAAAAATGCAAATAAAGAGGCTTTTAGAGATTCATTAAGGGTGAAAAGCCCTCTAAGATCATCAAATCCAGTGCTGCCAAGGCCACCACTGACCCATGTCCCCAAGTGCCACATCCACATGGCTTTTAAATCCCTCCAGGGATGGGGATTCTACCACTATCCTGGGCAACACAACTGTTTCTGTTGAGTTTTTCCTAATATCCAATTTTGTGTGGTCAAGGCAGTGACATGAGGGGAAAACAATTTTATAACTTCCTTGCCTTTTTTTGATGTTCCTTTGGATGGGTTTTGTGGGATATTTTGGTCAAACAATGCAAGTCCCCTCTCATTTTTCCTGGCTTTTCACACCAGTGCCTCAGCATCAGGGCCTAAATCGGGGCTGTGGCAGTTGCTGGAATTCTCTCAGTGTCCATCTGTGGATCCAGATTGTTTTCCCCTGTTCCTCACCTGAGGGCTGCTGTACTTAGGAGTCCCTGTGCTCTCCTGTGATCCATTCTCCCTCAGCCTCTGCAGGGAGCATGGAGATGGCTGGATTGAGCTGGCAGTGAATGCATTTTTCCAGTCCTGAGCATAAATACTTCAAATCCCTGGCTAATCTTCAATATTCCCTCTTTTTTCCTTGCCACCAGATGGGTGACCTTGAGCTTTGTAAGCTCGATGAGCTGGACTGCCTTGTGAAAGGAGTGCTGTACATCGACTCGGTGGGCTTCAATGGACACTCAGAGTGTTACTATTTTGAGAACCCCACGGATGCTGAGAGGTGCCAGAAGCTCCCATTCAACCTGGAGAATCCCTATCCTCTCCTCCTGGTGAACATTGGCTCAGGGGTCAGCATTTTGGCTGTCTATTCCAAAGACAACTATAAACGGGTAACAGGCACCAGGTGAGTGCTGGGGGGTAAAGGGACTTGGATTTTAGGGTCTGGAGCACATTCCTGCTTTGTAAATGGCATTTTCAGGGACAAGCTGCAATAAAGGTGGTGAGGGGAATGACCAAGCTCCTGCTCTTACAGCAGTGACTCCCTGCCAAAAAAGATCCCTCCTGGGAAAGAGGATGTGGATTTCATAGTTTTCATTCATGCAGCCAGTCTCCATCAAAGCTGGTTTTACATTTGGTCTGCTGCAGGAATTTAAGGGCTTTATTTATTTCTTTTATCACATACTTTGGGATTGTTAACAACTCTTAGCTTTGATCCAAGAAGTCGAGATTTCCATCCTGACTTCCAGAAGTTGATAGATTTTGGTGGAAGGGATAATGGCATAGCAGTCATTCCCCAGTTGCTGCCTATCTTGAAGATGTGGCTTTTGTGTCCTGGCAAAGCCACAGAGTTCTGTGGCTTTAAGCTTTCCTGGATACCCTGAAAGACAATAGTAGTACTGATAATGACAATAATTTTAAATTCCCTCAGTACAGTTCTTACTCTTACTAGACATTATTAGTGGCATCTATGCACTGTAAAGTGAACAAGACAGGGTTTTTCCTCCAGCTTTTGGATATCTGCCCTGACACTCCAGTTATCCCTCAGAACTAACATTTATTTACAGATTAACATCTCTGGATGCTGGGAGAAAAGTGGATAGTGTAACATAAAAAATTAAGGTCTCCTTTTTAACAAAATTTCTCATTTCTCACAGTGCAGAAGGCTGTGAGGTCTTAGAGCCTGTAGGTCACGTGAGAGGAACAGACTTTAAGGAAAATGCTGCCTTTCCAAGATGGTTTTCCCTAAAAAAGAGGTCAGGAATGGGGTGACCTGAGCGAACTGGGATGCAGAGCTGAACAATCTGAGCTTTCATTTTCTTTTTGCTTCACTTGCAGCCTTGGAGGGGGAACCTTCTTTGGCCTCTGCTGCCTCCTGACAGGCTGCTCCACGTTTGAGGAGGCCCTGGAGATGGCATCCCACGGGGACAGCACCAAGGTGGACAAGCTGGTGAGGGACATCTACGGAGGAGACTACGAGCGCTTCGGGCTGCCAGGCTGGGCTGTGGCATCCAGGTAACGCCCTGCCTGGGCCTCGTGTTGGTTTTGTTTCCCCTGGAGATCCTGCAAGGATGAAAAGCTGGATTTAGGTGGCTTTGGAGAGCAACCATTCCTAAGAGATCTAAGTTATGGATAGCAGTGCTTTTTGAAGTTAGAAATCAGTCCTTCAAGATGAATCACTTCGGTTAAATTAGCAGTTCCCATTTTCTCCTGGAATTCTGATGGGACCCTTAACCCCAAAACTGTCTTTACAGCTTTGGAAACATGATGAGCAAGGAGAAGAGGGAATCTGTCAGCAAGGAGGACCTGGCCAGGGCCACTTTAATCACCATCACCAACAACATTGGCTCCATAGCACGGATGTGTGCCCTTAACGAGGTATTTTGGGAATCTCTTCCCTTGCTCCCTGCCTGAAACGTCACCTGTGTGCTGCTGCCTGCTTGGGGAATGTGCCTCTCTTTGGGAACAGCTCTGGGAAGCAGTGGGAGAGGAGGAAAGGAGGGATGGAGGGTGTAGAGGTTGGGTATCTTCTCCTGTGCTGTTTTTAGGAGTTGCTCTGGATTTTTTGGCCAAGCCCCACCACTGCCATGGTCGTTGCTGCATCTCTGTGCTTTCAGCTTCTTTACAGTGCTGCCTTGTTGCATTCATGTCAAGCAGCATTGTACAGGGCTATGAAAGAGCAGAGACATGCTCTGCACCCCATCCTGAGCCTGCTTCCATGGGATGGCCTGATGGAATCCAGCATCCTCCTGACTCCTCTGGCTCTGCAGCCAAAATGAGGCAAGACATGTCCTGAACAGCCTTGCTCATAAATATATCTGCTAATTCCTTGTTCTGGAGCTCAGCTGAATGAAAAGAGGATCCTGAATAGTTCAGGGGAAGTGTTAATCAGTGTGGGGAGGGAGGGAAAATCCATAGAAGGATATGAGTGCAGGAGCAGGTAAGACTTAATCTGGTTCCTCAAATAGAGGAGGAACTGAATTGTTTTCGTGTTGGAGAACAAGAAAGCTTCAGAACTTTTGGATCAAAACTATTTTGGGATCAAAAGTAAGGCTGGAGGTCTGGTTTAAATCCAAAATAATCACTACTTGGTTAGTCTTTTTCTTTAAAAATTTGTTGGTTATGGGCTCCTAATCAGTTTCCCCCCCCCCAGTTTAACAGTAAAATCACTCAGCTATTTTGTGATGAATCAAAGGCCAGAGCTGGGAGGAGGGGAGGCAGGTGGCACTTGATCAGTGCTCCCAGGCAGTATAAGGATTTGGTAGGAAAGCTATCTATTTGGATAGATTATATCCAAATTCCTGACTTAGAAAATCTGTAGTTTGGCCTGGGAATTTCTGGGAGAGTCTGAGGAGAAGGGTGGCTTAAAATGGGCCGGTCTTTCTTTCTGATGGAATTGTGTGTGGTGTTCTGCACATTCTGCCAGACACTTTCAGCAGGAACTTAATTCATAGAATTTCAGAGCCGTTTAGGTTGGTGAAGTCCTTTGAGATCATCCAGTCCAACCATTCCCCCAGCACTGCCAAGGTCACCACTGACCCATGTCCCCACGTGCCACATCCACATGGCTTCTAAATCCCTCCAGGGATGGGGACACACCCCAGGCAACTGTGCCAGGGCTGGATAATCCTTTCAAAGAAGAAATTTTCCCAAATATCCAACCTGAACCTCCCCTGGCCCAGCCTGAGGCCATTCCCTCTCCTCCTGTCCCTGTTCCCTGGGAGCACAGCCCGACCCCCCTGCTGTCCCCTCCTGTCAGGAGTTGTGCAGAGCCACAAGGTCCCCCCTGAGCCTCCTTTGCTCCAGGCTGAGCCCCTTCCCAGCTCCTGGTGCTCCAGACCCTTCCCCACATGGGGTTTTTATCATTGCAAGCAGAAAATAGAATTTAGCCTTAATATTCCTTTTTTTTCCCCTTAACACTTGCAGAACATCAACCGTGTGGTGTTCGTGGGCAACTTCCTTCGGATCAACACCATCTCCATGAGACTCCTGGCCTATGCCCTGGACTACTGGTCAAAGGGACAGTTAAAAGCACTTTTCTTGGAACATGAGGTAAAGTTCCTTTTTAAAATTTGTCTCATGGCAAAATACAAATCCTTGGAGCGCTCTGGAGAGAGCCACGTGGAGCTGTTGGGTGCACACAGTGCAGGAGGGCCTCAGGGCTTTGCTGCCACAGCCACAGCTTTATTTTATTTTCTTTTATTTTCTATTTTATCATGTACCTCCCTGTAGTTGTATCTTTCCCTTCTCCTTTATATTTTGTTAAAATTAAACTGTGTAATAGCCTGGAGAAGGGAGGGCTCCAGGGAGACTTTCCAGTGCCTAAAGGAGCTCCAGTAGAGCTGGAGAGGGACTGGGGACAAGGGTCTGGAGTGACAGGAAAAGGGGAATGGCTTCCTACTGCCAGAACAGGGTTGGATGGGAGATTGGGAAGGAATTCTTCCCTGACAGGGTGGGCAGGCCCTGGCACAGGGTGCCCAGAGAAGCTGTGGCTGTCCCTGGATCCCTGGAAGTGTTTAATGCCAGGCTGGACAGGGCTTGGAGCCACTTGGGGCAGTGGAAAGTGTCCTTGTCCATGGCAGGGGTGGCACTGGATATCTTTAAGGTCCTTTCCAACCCCAGCTATTCCCTGATTCTGCTCAGGGCATTGCTGTTCCTGTGTCAGGAAACACATTTCATGGATTTTCACTGGATGTCCCCATCTGCTCCTCAGGGTTACTTCGGCGCAGTCGGTGCTCTCCTGGGACTCCTGGACTCAGCCTGACTCCCTGCAGGATCTGTGTTGGACCTATGGATTCAGGGCACTCCCTGGGCCACTCAGCCCATGCTTTGGGGGTCACTGAGCCCGTGTTTCGTGTCACAGCCCCACTGAGACTGTTCCACTGTGCTGGCCTGTGGGGACAGCGTGGGGATGGGTGTCTGGAAGAGCTGAAATCCATCTGGGATTACAGCGCAGGTTTGTTCCAAAGGATGTGATTGGAATACACTGGCTGGACGTGGGGGTGTATGGGAAGGTCTGGGGGGCATTTCAGTCACATGGAATTGCCCTTTTTAGGGGAATTTTTTTAGTTTTACTCCATGTTTAATGACGGTGACAAAGCAGAGCAGGGGCGCTCTGCTCCTTCCACTGGGATCCCTTGGAATGCCAAGTGCCCAGGTCAGTTGTGTGTTCACAATCAGAGGTTCTCCATGTGCTGGAAAATGGTCTGGGAAAGGGGAAGAGCATCAGCACACCCCTGGTGTGTGTAACTAACTCCATATGGCCCACTGGGACACAGCTGTGCTGCCAGCCAGGCTTTATTTATCCCTGTTCCACATGTCCTTGTCTCTCCTAGGGACAGAAGGTCCAGCACAGCTCGGGTCTGTGCCTCAGGGTGAGTCCCATTTCAGCCTCCAGCCCTCCTGCCCAGTCCTCAGCACCCTTTGGGATGGTGTCAGGGTGTCAGTCAGCCTCCAGCCTTGAGATCTGAATTTGAGGGTGGAATAGGGATATTTGTTGTTTGTCTGGGGTTTTCTCTCTGTTACCAAACTACCAAAGAGACGCTTCCTTCAGTCACACTTGGATCTCTGTAATATTCCATGTTACATTTTTCATGGCTGCACTCCTGTCATTTTGGGGAATTCTCCCCTTTCCATGCATGCTGTACTCCCTCTTTTCCCTGTGCATGCTGCCACACAGCCTGTGAGCAGGATACTGCAGTGTGGAGCCCCTGTGGAAGTTGCACCCTGGGAATGGGGGGTTGGAGTGGATCCTGCACACTCAATAAACGCTCTCTAAAGCAACGAGGTATCTGCACCTTCCCTCGGGATGGGAGCTCATGGAGACACAGCTTTGGGAGTGCTCTGGCTTCCCAGCAAGCAGCTCTGTGGAGCACAGGGAGAGCTGTTCAGATCCTTCAGATCAGGTCATGGTGTCAGGGTTTATCCCAGGATATCAGAATGACCATCACCCTGACTCAAACATTCCCTTCCACTCCTGATTTCTTCCCAGAGAAACCAATTTCCAATCTTTTGGAATTTTTTCCAATTGGAGTTTTGTCCAATTCCAATTTTTCTCTGATTCCCTTGTGAGCCTGGCTGGAAGTGCTGAGCAGCCCTGATCTCTTCCCTGCTTTGTGAGTCCCACCCAGCTCTGCCCATTGCTGTATCCTGAGATCTGAGCACTCCAAGGTGGATTCCTTGTGTGGCACCTCCCTCTGAAAAGGGAGGAAACTCCAGACTCACATGATGTTCTTTGCTGGGGAGATGTGTTTGTCTGAAAACCTCAGCTGACTGTGAGCTGGGATTCTGGACACAGCCAGGGATTTGATCACAGTAAAATCAGGGAAAAGAACACAGGGCTCATGTGGAAGGTGATCTGTGCTGGCTGGGGAGGAGAATGTTTGTTTTTCCTGCAGCCTTACACAAGTTCCATTTGTGTCCTGCTGTGTTCCACAAGGTGGTACTGGACAGGTGAGGGCTGGAGCAGGATCAAACAGCTCAGGGAATGGTTTGGGTTGGAAAGGACCTCAAAGCCCCTCTCATTCCATGGGCAGGGACATCTCCCATTGGCCCAGGTTGCTCCAAGCCCCGTCCAGCCTGGCCTTGGACACTTCCAGGGATCCAGGGGCAGCCACAGCTTCTCTGGGCACCCTGTTTGGGATCAGCTGAATTCAAGTTCTCATTTATTCTTCACTCCTTCTGAAATCACACAAAGGTTCCCAAACCCTCCATTAAAAACATCTCAATTTCCAGAGTGCTGACTGAAGGGTTTCTAGACTCAGCTCCTGCTGTACCACCTAAAATTTAACACACATGTACCTGGCTGGCCTTTCGCCCACCCTCACGGCCAAAACTCATGGAAAAGGCACAGAAACTTTGGCTTTTTGGAATGTCTGTGTGTCTGGGACCCGTGTGGCTCCTTGATGTAACGGGTCAGTGATAGGCTGGGCTGGGGAGGGTGTGGGAATCCTTGAGATCCACAGGAAAAAGCCTGACTTTTACTAAGCACAGCAGCCTTGGGAGCAGAGGCCACCTTGCCATGGTTCTGCTGTGGAGAGCTGGGAAGTCTCTGCAGGGCTGGGAATTGCCAGCAGCAATCCCAGAGCCTGATCCACCCCAGTCCCTGGGCTCAGCATCCTGCATCTTTTCCACTTCCTCGCTCCGTACATGAGCCTGTGTAACTCCTTTTTCTCTGGATTTTGGAGTAGCTCCAGCACGGTCTGATCCCAGCACCAAAGTTCCTGGCTTATTGTCTATTCCTTTTTTGTAAACTGCTTGATTTTTTTCTTCTTGTATAAAATATTACAGTTATTTTTTATATGCTTCAAACCCTTTGTTTGCTTTATGTCTCGTTCTTGGAGCTCCAGCACAGTGGGACAGATGTTGGTGGGAATGAGCAGGAATGTGCTGGGGAAATTGGAGTTGACCCCACTTGGTTTTTAGCTTCTTGAAAATAATTGTTGGCAATCCTTGATCCTGCATGTTTCAGGCTCTGGGAATCAGCTGTATTTCAAAACATTTTAAAGGAGGGGAAAACATTTTTTAAAAGAGCATTAATTATTCTGGGGAAATTGCAGCAGTTTTGGCTTTGATGAAAAACTTAATTATGGATCATTGATGTGAATGGGATTGGTGGGGAGCGTACAGCATCAATCCAGAGCAGGAGCTGTGGGGTGGAAACACCAAAAATGACTTTTTGAGCAGCTCTGTGGGAGATCCAGACTTTGTCCCAGCAGTGGGAAGTCACCCAGCAAGCTCGTCATCCCCAAAATGGCTCTAAGGGCAGCAGATTCCCTGGGATCCTTCTGGAGAAGGTGAACATTGAGGGAACGGCTTCCCACTGCCAGAGGGCAGGGTTGGGTGGGATAGTGGGGAGGAATTCTGCCCTGTGAGGGTGGGGAGGCCCTGGAATGGATTTCCCAGAGCAGCTGTGGCTGCCCCTGGATCCCTGGAAGCGTCCAAGGCCAGGCTGGATGTGGCTTGGAGCACTCTGGGAGAGTGGAAGCTGTTCTTGGCCACGGCAGGGGGTGAAATGGGATGGGATTCCAAGTTCCTGCTCATGCCAAGGATCCCATGGGTTGGGTGCTGTCCAGGTGGATCCGGCACTAGAGGGCAGCAGCCCCGCAGGCAGGGATGGGGGACAGCGACGGGGACAGCGCGACAGGACACGTGGGAGTCCCGCCACCCCCTGCACACCGCGGTCCTGCAGGGACCCCGCCCTGGGGTGACCCCAGCTCAGCCACCCCCACGGGCACAACCCAAGGGGACTTTGGCACCCGCCTGGTCAAGCCCTGAGGAAGAGGAGGAGTGGAACAAAGTGAGCAGGGCACGGGGCTGGAGCTGCAGCCCCGGCCATCCCACAGCGCTGAGCCGGGAGCTGAACCCTTCCCTGCCCTGCGGCAGGTCGGCATCAGGGGCTTGGGCCGGGATTTGGGCTGGGAAGGTTGGTGGGAGGAAGATCCTGTCCCTAAGCAGGGAAGCTCACCTGGATCCTGCAAAATCCCTCTTGGCTGGGGGCTTTGGGGTGCTCTGCAGCCAGCCTGTCCCCATGGGATGTTGTCCCCATGGGCTCTGCTCTGGGACAGGGATGCTGCAAGGGGACATGGACAACGTGACCCCAAACCCGCCCCTCTGCGGTCACCCAGGGTGACAGCGAACAAGGGAAGGGGGACAGACCCCCTGCAAACACACCCCCGCTTCCAAAACCTGCTTTTATTTACATTTCAAGTCAAATCACATGCAAACTCTTGGTTGTTTCTGTTTTGGTTTTTTTTTTTCTTTCCTGGTTTTTCCTTAAGAAGAGTGTGATTAGCAAAAAAGACGCATTATTAGAATTTTCAAATAGCAATTAAATATACAAAAATAGAGCTTACAAAAACCCAAACAAACAGAGGGGAAAAAAAAAACAAAACAAAACCAAAAACCAAAACCAGCGAATGTTTTAAAAAATATTCTGCTGCAGAATTTGTAGTGTACAAACACGTCTATGAGGCTCCACGCTCCATAAACAGTCCCGGGTTTTTGGGGAGGGGGGACGGCACCAGGAGCCCCCCCAGCCCTGCCCGGGAAAGCCGCTGCCGTGTAATACTGACACCCCCCTCCCCCAAGCCCGGGAATGCGAATGGTGACGATGGCAGGGGACACCCAAAAGCCGTGGTCGGAGAGGCGAGGGGGTGGCCCAGCTCCCCCCAGGCGCTGACGAGGGCTTTGGGTGTTTTGGCAAGGGGAACCGCTGCCCGGACAGCGCCGGGGCCAGGCTGGAAGCGACGGGATGATCCCAAAGGCCGGGATTTCTGCCTGCCCCCCACGCCATGGCTCTCGCTGCTGCTGCTGCTGAGGCCAGGACGGTTCCCCTTACAGGAGCTCCAGGCCCCTGAGGTAGCCGAGGAGGAAGGGCAGCCACCCTCGAGAGGGTGGGGGGAGAATCCAAACCCGGGAGACCCCACACAGCCACCACCGGGGGTGACACCGGGCGCCGAGGGGACACTGAACCGCAGCACGACTCCAGGGTCGAGACCCCATTTCCTGCTGGGAACCGCAAAGGCAAAGGAACCGAAGGCGAAGAGGAGGGAGCAGGAACGGCCGCGACGCTCGGGGTCCGCCCCGCGTTCGGGGGCAGGAGGTGCCGGAGCTCGGGGGCCGTGGCGCTGCTCCCGGAGGTCGCTGGGTGCCACCGCGCCGCTTCCCGGCGGCCGCGGGGCTGGAGAAGGGAGGTGCTGGAAGAAGGGTGTCGTGCCGAGGACGCCGAGTCCCCTCCTGGCCCTGGCGCAGGATCCGAGCCCAGGCTTCATCCCGGCGGGATTCGGGGCTGCTCAGCTGCGGCCGAAGTGCTTTGGTTGTGTCCGAGCGCCGCGGGCCGGGCCCGGGAGGGACTATACGATGTTCTGGGAGCCGGGCAGCGGCCCCTGCGGCGGGCCCGGGTCCGGCTTCCCGTGCAGCTGCGCCAGCTGCAGCACCGGCATGTTACACAGGGGACACACCTTCCGCACCTCCAGCCACTTGATGAGGCACCTGCGGACACCGGCGACACGGGCCGTCAGTGGGGACATGCGTGACATCAGCGAGGACATCACTGGGGACACAGCTGATGTCAGTGGGGACACACCTCATACAGGTGGGGACACACCTGACATCAGTGAGGACATGCCTGACATCACTGGGGCCATACCTGACACTGATGGGGACACACCTGACATCACTGGGGACATGCCTGACACTGATGAGGACACGCCTGACATCACTGGGGACACGCCTGACATCACTGGGGACATGCCTGACATCACTGGGGACATGCCTGACATTGATGGGGACACACCTGACATCAGCGAGGACATGTCTGACATGACTGGGGACATGCCTGACACCATTGGGGACACAGCTGATATTGATGGGGACACACGTGACATCACTAGGGACGCACCTGACATCATCATTAGGGACACCTGGCATCATTGGGGTCACATCTGACACCAGTGGGGACACACCTGACATCACTGGGGACACGCCTGACATCACTGGGGACATGCCTGACATTGATGGGGACACACCTGACATCAGCGAGGACATGCCTGACATGACTGGGGACACAGCTGATGTCAGTGGGGACACACCTGATACAGGTGGGGACACACCTGACATCAGTGAGGACATGCCTGACATCACTGGGGCCATACCTGACACTGATGGGGACACACCTGACATCACTGGGGACATGCCTGACATCACTGGGGACACACCTGACACTGGTGTGGAGCTGAAAAATCCCCCCCAAGCCCCTCTACCCTGCCCTGGAGCTTTGCTGCTGCCCAGTTTTTAATTCACCATTTGGGTGCCTTTATGTTTTAATGGGATTTTAAGGGGGGGTTCTCTGTGTTTATATACAGGGATTTTGTATAGGTATGTTTTAGATATAATTTATATATAATATAATATACACTATATATATAATATATATTTATAGGTCATATTTCTAGATTATATTTATATTTATATATATATTTATATAATAAGGATACAAAAATGCATACACCTACCAAAAAATAAACAAAATATGTACATAAAAGGTGTCTGTGAAATTATAAACACAGAATCTGTAAATAATATACCAATAATCCACAATCATGTATATAATGTAATAAATAAAAATTAAAGTTAAATAAAAATAAAAGTTATGTAAATAACTCTGATATAATCATACTATTATGTAATCATACTATTATGCATTATATATAATTTGATATGTTATAGAAA